>CM068840.1:47799297-48016797 GCA_028554795.2 Sinohyriopsis cumingii | reverse complement strand
GGCGATAGTGAAATGTAAAAACACTATATACGTACGTTGTTTACATAACTAGTCACATAGATAAAATATAATTCCAGAACTATTAATATGTACTACTCTAAACATTACTAGGACCGCCAGGCTTAATGATATTTTATAATCATTTAAATATGAATAGACCAGACGATGCGTCCAGTGAAACGAACATAACATGATAGTATACATTTTTGCAAATCATTATGAGTGGCACCAAGCTGCGTCTGATTCATATCCAACAATATTTACAATACACGTGTGGCCACCACAGAGAGATATTCGCAGACGAAAACAGAGAGCAATAGAGATGTGTTTATATAATATACTGTAATCAAGGGATAAAGATCTGTTGCGAGTTAGACATAAATAGGTAAGGCACTTAATCATAGCTAAGTTTGGCATCAGTACAATATATCCATTGTCTATGTAATCTGAGACACTAGTAATGGTTTGTGTATAGATCGAGGATATATGTAACTAGCCATCGGGCATAATTGCATGTATTAATCGGAGTAACCATCCGTCAATATAGTTCATACCAATCGTTACATGGCATGTTAACCTACCCTATGATCAAGACCTATATGGTCACAAACATGAAACACCGCCCTATGGTAGGCAATAATAGAGACAGTATATGAGTTCCATAATATTTGACTTAGGTTCATTTTGAGGTGATTTATTTGGAGCATAAGTTATTATGGATGCATAGAAGTTGTACATGGTGAGGTACTGTCCAGAACAAATGCATAGTTGATGATGCTAACATTACCACGATTAACAATTCTTCTTGGAATAAATTACGAGAGAGGCTTAAATTGCCAAATGATTGCATCAACATTTATGCACGTTTGCTGCCCATAATGTGAATTCTTTTGAATATTCTGTTTTTAAGTTTAGTACGAACCCGCTTCACATTCGTTTATATATCGTTTTGATTTTCTGATTACTCAGCAATGACATGTATCTGTCTTTATTGTGCATGACCTATCGTTATTGAAGGATACGATATTATTGTTTACCTGAAATGTTTCTTGATTCCCTTTCGTTTGTGATTGACCAAACTCCAATATTATTTCTGTTTTAACCTCTCCATACCCTGCTGGAATTATTTTCCATAAATGATACATTCTAGAAAGCCGCTATTTTTCAGAGACAAAATTATTTGCATACTACGTAAAACTGATATTTATATATTACGCTAGATTTTTGTCGCCGATTGAGATGCGTGCCTTTTCTCACATCGTTACTTGATGAGAGATGCAAAATTTGACACCTCATTGTTAATAGAAATACCTTTATTGCTAGTTTCCAACTGTTTCTAAATTTACTATGCAAATTCAATTTCGCTAATGCATAACGTTTTCCTATTTCTGTTTGATAAATAAGAGTTTATCAACTTTCTGCATGCCACCTTGTTGTACGATTGAGATAATTCTGTTCTTAAAACATTCTCTCTGTATCTCTTCCATTCAATTCTTCCAGTTTGTAAACCAATGAATAGCCTAACATACTGTTATCAATTATAAATATTTTAAGGTACATTTTAAAAGCAACAATCCTTAAATTCTTACTGCTACACATATTTAAATTTAGGTGTTCAAAGTTATCTTTTGTAAGGAAACGAACAGGATGATCCATTCATCTGACTTTCTTTATCTTATTTACTTCAAGCGAAGACACCTTTTGGTACGTGAATAGTGGTTATGTGATCGTAAATAGACTTTGGTGAACGTCATATCTTTTTCTGGTTTTATTTTGTGTAACATGCTTTGATATTCTATTCTTCAGGATTATGTTAAACTACTTACACTCCTTTATCTGAATAAATTGAAAACGAATCAAATAAGTTTCATTTGAGAAACTAGTCCTTAGCTTTCATTTTGTAAATACTGTTTCCTTCATGACATGTGTATTTTCACACATAGACACACATGCATACAAAAATATATATTTCACTACAAACATTTAGTGTTATCCATTGTCATTTTTTGCATATGTTTCCATGTCAATTGTGCCAGCCCGCCACAGATCCTAAACGCGAGTAATCTGTTTTTAGAGCTATAGTGGACTATGCTGCATGTGAGATGTGGACATATACGTTCTAGTTATCTATTCTTTTAGTTAAGTATATGTATTTTCTAACACTTCATTATATCACCCAAATATTGGATCTTTGTCAGCAGCCGGACTGGATCGTAATAAGATGCATTAGATCCTATTCTTTATCAGTCATTTCAACGAAATTGTAACATTCAGAGAATAAGTTATGGTGGATAAACTGTTTTTTATTATAGTTATCAACAAGTAAACTGGACGGCGGTTTAAAACATCCAGTTTATTTGCAACTATTTATAAACATTTCTCCAGTCCTTTAAAGCGAACGGATTAGTGGAAGTTTGTATATACAATAACATTGATGTTGATTCTAAAATATCCAATTTACACTGTGCGTCATCTATTCCTAGTTTGAACCAATTCTTATCTCGGTATTTCCCGAATGATTGAAGACTGAATTTGTATCTATTACGAGATCTTTACATTTTTATATTTACCACATGAAATACAATCATGTATGACACCGTTTAACTATTTGCCTATCAGTTTTGATGCCGATTATATAGGTGTTCTACCTCCTCGTCTTTTAGTGTAACATGAAAATGCGCATCTTGTCGGAAGCATAGAAATATTTCTTATTCACATTTTTCTAACATCTTTAATCAACAAATAATTACTTTCTCTACCTGGAAAGTTATTCTTAGATACAGATAATTTTGACCAGATTTGTATCACCTCTAAAGCTGGCAAGAAGGGGCAATATCTCAACATACCAATATTTTGTTGTCGATATGTGAAACTTATGAAATCAATGCAATGGAGAGTTATGGATTACAGTTTTGACATCATTTTTGATGTGCAAAGGATTTGAAATTATTTTCTGTTCGCCACTTGTCTCCTTCGCCTAGCTTGTATCTTAATAAATAGAAACAATATCCACTGGACTGACATTCTGTAACTCGTGAACGTAATAACCTCTTTATTTAT
Source organism: Sinohyriopsis cumingii (assembly GCA_028554795.2). NCBI lineage: Eukaryota > Metazoa > Mollusca > Bivalvia > Unionida > Unionidae > Sinohyriopsis > Sinohyriopsis cumingii. The sequence continues at coordinate 48,013,737 of CM068840.1, read as the reverse complement.
ATATATATATATATATATATATATATATATATATATATATATATATATATATATATATATATATATATATATATATATATATATATATATATATATATATATATATATATATATATATAAATGTATACCTGTTGGAGTTGACCCGTCTTCTGGAAACGTGATATTATTTGGGCTGTTATTTCTGGAATCATTGTTGTCTGTAAATGAAAAAAGTTGCTTTCATCTAAGAATAAATGCCAGAGAACATTGAGGATATTATGGTTATTTTGGGGGTCATTAAATATTATATTAAAAGTAACAAAAATATATTTGGCAGCGGTTTTGACAACTTTCTTTATTAGGTCATGTACCTACGTACATACATATCAATAAGTAGCAGAATTCTCTACAAGCAGTCACATACTAAATCAAGCTAAATTTAACAGTAAAACTTCATTGAATTTAAGTTTAGTTTAAAGCAAATATAACAAAGATAAGAATTAGCATATGCATAATGCACTTGCAATTCTGACAAAGATAAATACGTTGTCAGAATACTTAAGTGTCATACTGTATCATCCAGTGTTAGTAACAGGTTTTACTCAAGTAATAATAGCACATAAACATTACTTAACAGGAATATAATGTGTACTCTGTTAAGACAAGATAATGGGTCATATCATTCACTGGAAATATTCAACATATCAGCAATGTGGAACATTTGCAAAACCATTACTGACGATAGCGTAGTCAAGGATAATTAGTGTCAAATTGCCTCACGCAATAATTAATCATTCATTGTGAAATGTTGTCTGGAAATGTCAAATATGAAAATGATACAAATCAACATATCAGTCCTTGAAGTCTTCGTCATATTCGTTTATAAATATATAAACACCATTACCTGAAAATATATCTATCATGGAGGCTGAAAAATGGCGTTAAACCCTAGAACAACAAGAACAACAGCAACAATATATATATATATATATATATATATATATATATATATATATATATAGAGAGAGAGAGAGAGAGAGAGAGAGAGAGAGAGAGAGAGAGAGAGAGAGAGAGAGAGAGAGAGAGGGAAAGAGACATAGATAGATGGTTGTGTTTGTGTGTGTCTGTGTCCGTATTTATAAAGGTAAGTGTGATTACATAAAACAGTCACGATTGCGTAAGAGTTCTACAATGTTGCAAGCTTTAAATCAATTCTTCACACTTATACAAAATCAACACATGATCCTTATTGCTATTTCAACATCTTCCAAATGTCGGTTATTGCTTATACAATAATATTTCTTCATGAAATATGTGCAAATCGTATTGAAAAAAAAATATTTCTTTTATTGGATTTTAAGCTCCTATGATTATGTTTCTGATTGATGATGTTTAATTGCATTTCAAACAACTGGTCAAGAGATTGATTAATCATAGAATGTGCCATTGTACATGTCTGATTATTTTGTGTCTTTATATGTCCCTCCGAGTATGTAAGAACCTTAGTTTTAAAAAAAGAATTGGCATCATTATTACCTGAAATTTGAAAATGAGGTTCCCTTTATTGCAAATATTATTCTATAAAACCAGATATCCGATAATGTTTTACTCAAACATGAGATAACTCATCCATTCGTAACTGCGGCAGTAATAAATGCATTTTGTCTCTCTCATCATGCAATAAAACAAGAACTAAGAAAGTACGACGATCATATTTAATTAAGTTGGCAGCGCCAACAAAACATTTACCGGAAGTGTTCGTTACACGTCATTAATACAGCGGCCCATAAAGCGCAATCTACAAACAAATGATGAAACCCACGCGTCATAAAGCTGTACAAATTATTGTATAACTACTTATAAACTTCTGGACCCAGTTCTGCTCAAGCTTTACTGGGATAACAAGCCAATGGACTAATTGGTCTGGATTTTCAATTTGTGGTTTTGCGTTCAGCTCATTTCCGTGTGATTATCTGGCATGCTATATGTACACAATCCATCCTGCCTAGGTCATCGAAAAACCAGGTGGCGGAAGGCTATCGCCTTTGCAGATCTCGTTTCACCACTGTCGGTGTGGGTTCAAGTCTTGGCTTTGCCATCTTAATGTAAAAAAGATGACTCTGGCATATATATTTCTTAATTTAATTATGTCGTGATTTATGTTTGAACTACATTTTATTTAATTACTATATACTAAATACGAATTTAACTCATGACACGCAAAATACTTTTCGAGCTAAATACAGAAATCCCTTTTTCTAACCCATGCGACAGAAACATCTAGCTGTGTTGCTAACTTACTTTTAGTGTCTCAGTCTAGTCATCTCAGATCAGTCAAGGGACGCAACCATTGATGCCTTTTTCTGTGCCTGATGGAGTTATTTTCCCATCAAACAAACGATAACACTTTAGGACATTTAACAAAACAATTTGATTTGGAGTAGAGAGAAAAAACAACTTACAAAAAGAAGATTTAGAAAGAAAACGATAAAGATAAAACAAAAAGAAAATGGACTACACGCTAAGAAACATCTTGACTCTTAAAGGTAGGAGAGCAAAAATCGTAAATCTGTACCACCGACTGGGTGCCTATTCCATGTATACAGTATGCTTCTTGGACGATGGAAGTTTCGCAAATTATGCTAAATATGAAATAATAATTTCAGAAAATTCACCAAAGCGTGATTCAGATGATCTTTCCTTTCTTTTTCATGACTGGGAAACAGATAAAACTAACGTGTCTCTGAAACCGAACCAACTTTCGTCGGACAAAATAACAAAATCAGGAGCGAAAATAATTCAAAAAAACACTGAAACGGTCAAAGAGAGCAGATTTACAGAGATGGACGAACAGTTTGACACAAATTTTGTTTTAGAGCATGGAAATGAGATATATCACTAAAGCAAGATTGCAAACTGAAACTAGAATATTTAGAGTTTAACGAGACACAGACGAAGACGAGGAGAGGGGACGACATATGAAACACGAGAAATGAAAAACCAAGGATGTACACTAACCCTCTATTTCTATATCTGGTAAATATCTACAAATGTTTATGAACAAATGTCCAAGTGACTTTTGTAACCGTGACCATCCATTTTACCTTGCCCCTGTAATTTACGTGCATGCACCAAATGAGTAGTGGTGTTTACTGCACAAGTTGGTGCCCGAAAACTTAACTCGCTAATCAAAAAAATGGCTATGAAAGTAAACTTGACCAATTTGGCTTCTAAACGCATTACAAACTCTAGCGTGAGAAAATATCTATGTCAGAAACTAAAATAGAAAACAATGTTCCAGACATTCAGGCTATACACCTCACTGGCCACAAACGTCCCAACTCTCTCAACAACTACAGAAAACATAGTAATATCCATAAATGTGTTATGTCAAGGATACTTTCTTCTAATTTTGTTAAACATCCCCATTTTGCCCCAGTTGAATCAAACATGTCCATTCAATCTTTGATGACAAATAATGCATTTACCAGCCAGAGGGAACCATTTGTCCATCCACACGTTATTCCACAAACAATGTTCCCTGTATCAGATCCTTCCACTACTAGTAGCAACACTTACCATATTTCCAAGGCAGAAAATATAATTTTTACAAGAAATCGTGAACTTGAAACTTCATCACATGTTTATCAGCTAGGGTCTGTATTTTGAGGGTCATTCATACAGGGTGGTAATTTTACAATCAATATTAATTACAACACAACTATATCATAAACCGTTTCACCACCTCCAAAGAGAAGGAGAGTTAAATACGATGTTGGCTCGGATCTCTAATTAGCCGTGAATAGCCCAAGCACGGACACTCATGGTATATGTAACGTTTCGTTATAACAATAGAGGTGTGGGCCCAGTATCGTTCCATTCTTTATAATATAATTTCCTAAATTGTTACTGATGAAAATGAAACAGTTTCTTGTAATAAATATTAACTATTTTTTTAAATTTCATAACATCAATATATAAAATGTGATAATACCTCAATACTATGTAGTGTTTTATGTTGTATTTACACGGTCACGCCACAGTCTTCATTAATATATTTATATTAATGCACCACATGTAAATATTTGTACATTAACTACATTGCACAAGTGAGAGGTTATTTTTAATGTAATTGAAAGTATTGGGTGAGAAAAAGAATCTACGTTGGGGTTTGCACCGAGATAAGTAAATCCCAGTTGCGGGGTTGCATTACATTTCGATGGGAGAGAAATAATGTAACCCCTTGACTGAGATGTCCATGTCTCGGTGCAAACCCCAACATAGCTTATATTAATGACGAGTGCGGTTGAGGAAAGATTAAATGTGTGTATCAGTGGTAAGCATTCCTTTATTAACGACAATATAGTGTACACTGCAATATGTTGCACTGAATAACCGCCTATAGTACATGCGAATGAGTAACATGGATGAGGCGAGTGATCAGTTTCCATTTCTTGTATCATGCAAGAACTACGCTTCTAACCGTGGTATACTACATTTAATTTCAGGCTGCTCAAAGCCTATAACCTTCACTGAGTAATAACTGGCCCCCAGTGGTGGGCGAGGGTAAAATTTAGCTTAAACATGTGTCACGACCAATTATTTTAACAAACGAAAACTGAGAAATTCTGTATTTTATCAACTAATTGCAGTACCTCTACCTTCATATCGTACGAAACAAAATGCATATTAATGTGCTTTTTATGTTTCTACTCCCCCCCCCCCCCCGCTGGTCCGGGGTTGTAGAATTGGCCCGACGTGTCTCGCTACGTGTCGTAAAAGGCGACTAAGTAGAGGCAACCTGTTTGCCGTGGGTTGCGTCCCCAGTCGGGGGAGGAAAGGATCCTGGTAGTCGAGCAGAGGCTTTCCATGCAATACACTACTTTGGCCTCTACTCCTCTTAGACGGGTGGTCGGGATGGGCCCGGTTCCGACAAATCGGCTGGTCACGCCGAGACCTAGGAAGTCTTTATTTACTCTCTCATCTTCTTTATCTTTCTCCTTGTATCTCTCTTGATACCACCGTTGCCCCTATATTCTATTCCTTTATCTTTCCCTTTTCCAAGTCTTAGAAGACTTCCTAGAAGGCGGTGGCTTAACGGGTCAATCGGGGGGTAATTTTACCGACCTTAGAAATTGGCGACTTCAAGGTCAATCAAAGGTAATTATATCAACTGGGTATGGCATCTGTGTATCCCTGGCACTTGAAAAGTGTCCCCTTGTTGGGCTCCTTGGTGGGTGGGGAGCACGGGTGCTGAATTTTAAGTAAGCCAAGATGGAAAATCAAAAAAATCAAAACAAACGAACCAAAACTGGAACTGATTCAGATGATGAACCATGTTGTGTGGAATTCTTTCCTCGCTTCATGGTCATCCAATCAAAAGATGAAACCAAATCCCTAGCCGCACTATCGCCATTTATAATCGAAAAGACTATACTTGGATTAGTCGGCAAACCAAAAAGCGTTAACAAGATCAAATCAGGTGGTCTGCTTGTGGAGTGCGAACGTAAAGCACATACTGAGAACATTCAAAACATTAAGATCTTTCATGACATTTGAGCAACTTGTTTCGCACAGACATCTCTTAATATGTCAAAATGCGTCATTCGTTGCCGTGACTTGGCTGGAGTCAGCGACAAAGAAATCGTAGAGGGGATGAAAAATGAAGGTGTCACTGCAGTTCGTAGGATTCGTTTCAAACGAAACAACAATCTGCAGGACACCAACACCATTATACTCACCTTCAACAAACCAACGGTACCTAAAGCTGTCAAAGTTGGGTTCCTACAAGTTAAGGTTGAGATATACATACCAAATCTCCTCCGATGCTACAAATGTCAAAACTACGGTCATCATGAAGACCGATGTTCCAGAAGCCAAATATGTGAACGATGTTGAGACCCTTCTCATCGGGAATCTGAGTGCAGAGCCACTCCTCATTGCGTCAAGGAACACCATGCTAATTCAAAAGATTGCGATACATGGAAACAGGAGAAGGAAATCCAAAGGGTTAAATACACATCCAACATCCCATATCCAGAGGCCAGGAAGCTTGTACAAGCTAGAACATCACTCCCCAGTCCATCCTTCTCAACCTTAGTGAAAAGCAACCAAAAAGCAACGAAAGACGCCCAAACCCAAACAAACCCACCTGAATCCCCTTCCGACTCGAACATTCCGCATTACAAACCCCAGAAAAACTCAACATCGACGCAAACAACATTCAACAATATTCCACCACCAAAATCACCAAACAGTAAAAAAAAAAGTCGCAAACACATAGTCAACAAAAAGGGTCTGATGACCCTATAAAGCTGCACAATAGGTTTGGAGATTTTGAGGATATGGATGCAGAAGAATCTGCTCCATGTCCTCAAGGTGGATCCAGACCTAACAACAAAAAATACACCCCCGTACTTCCTCCAGATAAATAACCAAACAGACTGTCTCTGCGAAAGGACTAACCTAGCTCCAGAATCTTCAATATAAACTTGTAATGAAGAACACCATCATACAATGGAACTGTAGAGGGCTTAAAGCCAACTACCATGATATTCTTCTGCTTTTAAACGAACATGATCCTGCAGTACTATGTCTTCAGGAAACATTTTTGAAAGATACGGACAACATCACACCTAAAAACCTACTCCCTGTCTAACAACTACTCTCAAAACGTTGACAGGGCCTCAGGAGGAGTCTCTGTTATTGTGAACAACAGAGCCCCTCATAGCGTCATCCCTCTAAACACAAATTTACAAGCCACTGCTGTGAGCGTCACTCTACATCGAGTGTTTACCTTTTTGTTCTATTTACATACCACCAAACACCTAATACCAAACGAATTAGACAACCTTGTTCAACAACTGCCCGCACCCTTTGTTTTACTCGGGGATTTTAATGCCCATAACATTGTATGGGGTTCAAATCACATAAGTGACAGAGGTCACAAAATAGAAGACTTCATTTCCAGACACGATTTGTGTCTATATAATACCAAATCACCGACATATTTACACCCAGGAACGGGTACATACACATGTATCGATTTGACAATTTGTTCCCCATCGCTGCCTTTGGACTATGAATGGAAGGTCGCTGATGTCCTTCACAGCAGTGATCATTTTCCAATCTCTCTTAACAACACCGACGTTACAATTGACGAAGCAATTCCACATTGGAATTTAAAGAAAGCCGACTGGGCCAAATCTGAAACACTTTGTACAACTAGACTTAACAGGGATACTGTTTTAAACGACAATAACCCTTTTCAATATTTTACTTCTGTTTTATTCGACATTGCAGAAGAATCCATTCCCAAGTCCTCACCAAACATTAAAAAACTCTCAAAACCGTGGTTCACAAAAGAATGTAAAGAGGCCATTAGACAACGCCGAGAAGCACTGAAAACTTTTAATAATCGTCCAATGCCCGAAAATTTAACTAAGTACCGTATTGTTCGGGCCAAAGTCCGCCGCACGATTAAAGAAAGTAAAAGAACATCATGGAAAAATATGTTTCCACTCTAAATTCTCGTTCCTCAATAAAGAAAGTTTGGGACACGATCCGCAAAATAAATGGAAAGGGAAAATACAATTCGTTTCGACATCTCAAACTAAACAACAGGAATATCAATTCCAAACATGACATAGATAATATACTTGCTGATAGCTTCTCCAAAAATTCATCATCCTGTAATTATTCAGAAGACCTTCAGAATATTAAAAACTCACAAAGAAAAGACACGATTGAAAATCATATCAAATAACTCAGAAAGTTATAATCAACCGTTTACACTGTTTGAGCTGATGGAATCTCTGAATAAGGCCCACGATACATCCACAGGGCCTGACGAAATACATTACGAGTTTTTGAAACACCTCCCAGAACCTTCATTAACTGTCCTACTGGAAATTTTCAATAATTTATGGATTACTGGCAATGTACCAAATATTTGGAAAGAGGCAACAGTAATCTTGGCATCCGTCCCTCTACGAGAGACGATGGCATAGCTCCAAAGTACGCTTTTGCTTATCCTTCTTTTTAGCTCTCTTTTCAGCTTGCTTTATTCTTCTCTTTTCCTCTGCGTTTTGAACTCCCTGCCTGACAGCTAGACGCCAGCTGGAACGGTTGTTTGCACAGCTCTCCCAGTCGTTGACATTGATATTTGCTGTCTTCATATCCTTCTTGCAAACATCTTTGTAGCGCAGATGTGGTCGTCCAGTTGGTCGTGCACCTTCTGCTAACTCCCCATATAACAGGTCCTTGGGAATGCGACCTGGGTCCATTCTCTTGACATGGCCGAGCCAGCGAAGGCGCCTCTCGCTGAGTATGGAGAACATGCTGTTCATGTTGGCGCGTTCTAGAACCTCTGTGTTGGGTACTTTGTCCTGCCACTGGATGTGCAGAATGCGCCGCAGACATCTCAGGTGGAAGCTGTTGAGTTTCCTATCGTGTCTTGAATAGGTGGTCCATGTTTCGCTGCTGTAGAGAAGTGAGCTGAGCACGCACGCTTGGTAGACACGCAGTTTGGTCTTCTCTGTGAGGTTGGGGTTGTTCCAGACCCTCTGGTTAAGTCTGGCCATCACTGCTGCTGCCTTGGCAATCCTGCCGCCCACCTCAGAATCAATGGAAAGTGAGCTGGAGATGTTAGACCCGAGGTATGTGAAGTTCTCGACAACTTCCAAATTGTACCCATCGATGGAGACAGAGGGAGGGGAGTCTGTGTCCTGTGCCATGACATTCGTTTTCTTCAAACTGATGGTCAGTCCAAATTCCTTACATGCATGGGAGAGGCAGCATACCAGCTGCTGAAGTCCATCTTCCGTGTGTGATGTCAATGCTGCATCGTCGGCAAAGAGCAATTCACGGATCAGTACCTCTGTGACTTTAGTCTTAGCACGGAGACGGGCGATGTTGAACAGCTTGCCGTCAGCCCTGGTATGGATGTACACTCCCTCGCTGCAGTCCTTGAATGCGTACTGGAGAAGCATGGAGAAGAAGATGGCAAAGAGCGTCGGTGCAAGGACACAGCCTTGTTTGACTCCGCTAATGACTGGGAATGCTTCAGATGTTGCGCCATTGAAGCACACTGTGCTGTGCATGTTCTCGTGAAACGACATAATGACAGCAAGCAGACGTGGGGGGCAGCCGATCTTCTGCAGGAGTCTGAAGAGTCCACTCCGACTAACCATGTCAAACGCCTTTGTCAGGTCTATGAAGGCAATGTAGAGGGGCATCCGCTGCTCGCGACACTTCTCCTGCAGCTGACGTAGTGAGAAGATCATGTCTACAGTTGACCTGCCTGCTCGAAATCCACACTGGGATTCTGGGTAGACGCGAGAGGCTAGGATCTGCAAGCGCGCCAAGGCAACACGGGCGAAGGCCTTTCCGACGATGCTGAGGAGGGAGATGCCCCGATAGTTGTAGCAGTCGCTACGGTCTCCTTTGTTTTTGTACAAAGTGACGATGTTGGCGTCACGCATGTCCTGTGGGATGTATCACGGTTCCCAGCAAAGGCAGAGGAGTGTGTGTAGGGGCTGAAGCAGTGCTGGTTTTCCGCTCTTGAGGACTTCAGGCGGAATGCCGTTGCTTCCAGAAGCCTTCCCACAGGCAAGGCAATCGATGGCTTTTCCGAGCTCTTCCAGGGTGGGCTGTGTGTCTAGCTCCTCCATGACAGGCAGGTCTGGAATGGCGTCCAGGGCAGTTCCAGTGACATTGTTTTGGGTTGCATATAGCTCCAGATAGTGCTCAACCCATCGCTGCAGTTGTTTCCCCTGGTCTGTGATGACTTCGCCCGTCTTGGACTTGAGGGGGGTGGTCTTGTAGCTGGAGGGCCTGTCGCCTTTTTGATACCCTCATACATTCCTCTTGTATCCCCGGTGTCAGCAGCTGTCTGTATACTGTTGCAAAGGTTCAGCCAGTAGGTGTTGGCACAGCGGAGGCGGTCTTCTGGGCGTTATTCCTTGCAATCCTGAGCGCTTGTAGTGTTCTGGGGCTAGGTGCAGCCTTGTATGCCAGGAGGGCTTTCCTCTTTGCCTCAGTCACGGGCTCCATCTCCTCCCAGTTTGCCTCATACCAGTCGACATTCTTTCGCTCCCTCTTCCCGTAAGCTGTGATGGCTGAATTGTACACAGAGTCACGGATATGGGACCACTTGGAATCAATGGTGTCATCAGGTGTCACTTTGGTGAGGGCTTCCTTCAGTTTGCTGATCAACTGCTGTGTTTTCTCTGGGTTGCTTGCACAGCAGGTGTTGATACGTGGGTGACCCTTCTTCTTGGCGTGGTGCAGCTTCTTGGGTAATATTCGCACCTTGCTGGCCACGAGGGAATGGTCTGTGTCACAATCGGCACTGTGGTAGCTGCGGGTAAGGAGGACACTGGCCAGTTCTGCACGGCAAGAGTAATACCAGTTCCCAAACCCGGTAAAGATAGTGCAGATCCTAACAGCTATCGACCAATTGCACTCACAAGCTGTGTGTGCAAAACGATGGAACGAATGATCATTTCTCGGCTTGTCTGGTACTTGGAAACTAACAATTTAATATCTCCTTTCCAAAGTGGCTTTCGATATGGCCGTAGCACCAGTGATCATCTGGTTAGACTTAGACTAGAAACATTCATTCGCGATGCATTTATCAAGAACGAACACTTAGTAGCGGTCTTCTTTGATTTAGAAAAGGTCTATGACACGACATGGAAGTACGGGATACTAAATGACCTGCACGATCTAGGTCTAAAAGGCCGTCTGCCCTCTTTCATATCCAACTTTCTCTCCGACAGAGAATTCAAAGTACGAGTGGACTCTACTCTCTCAGATCTGCACCAGCAAGAGATGGGTGTGCCCCAGTCCAGTATTTTATGTGACACTTTTCACTATCAAAATTAATAGCATCACCAAGTGTTTGACTCCTGGTGTGGATTGCTCGCTATATGTTGATGATTTTCTCATATGTTATCGATCGAAGCACATGCATACAATTGAACGACAACTTCAGCAAAATATAAACAAGATTCAAAATTGGGCCAGTGCAAACGGTTTTAAATTCTCGAAGTCCAAAGCAGTATGCATGCATTTCTGTCAGTTACGAAGACATCACGATGAACCTCACCTCACGCTGGACGGAACACCTATTCCAGTTGTTGAGGAAACAAAATTTTATGTATTATCTTTGACAGAAAAATGACTTTTATTCCACACCTAAAGAACTTGAAAGATAAATACTTAAAAGCACTTGACCTACTTAAAGTAGTAACGCACTGGGGTACTGATAGAAAAATCATACTCAGTTGATATAAAACGTTTATACGGTCCAAACTGGACTATGGTTGCGTTGTGTATGGTTCAGACAGAAAGTCATATTTGAAAATGCTTGATCCAATTCATCATCAGGGAATAAGACTGGCTCTGGGAGCATTTAAAACATCCCCTTGTGAAACCCTACTAGCTGAAGCGAACGAACCACCGTTATCGCATCGTAGAGAAATGCTTTCCGCACAGTATGCTCTCAAATTAAAATCAAAACCCTCAGAATCCTGCTTTTACGGCTGTTTTTCAACCCAAATACAAAACCTTGTACGAAAATAAACCAAACGCCATACCTTCCTTTGGCATTAGAATATCATCCAGCCTAGATGTTTCTAAAATTCAGAAAACGTCCATCTCCGAAACACCACCCTGGCTAATTAAACAACCAAAAGTACTTTTTACGTTACACGATGGAAAAAAAATCCGAGACTAGTCCTTCTGTCTTCCACAACTCTTGCCATGAACTCCTCTCCGAATTTAAAAACTACACAAGAATTTACACGGATGGATCAAAGGACGAGGAAAAGGCTGCTGCAGCCTTCATTTGTGGGACTAACACAACGCAAATTCGCTTACCAAATGGAACATCAATTTTTTCAACCGAAATCAGAGCAATAGACCTTGCTCCGCAACATATAGAAAACAAACGTATTTTAAACAGCATCATCTTTTCCGACTCACTATCAGTACTTCAGTCACTACACAATAGAAAACTGGATAATCCATTATTGAAAAACACACTCGTCAAAAATACCGAGCTGAGTGTCTCCCACAATATAATATACTGTTGGTTACCTAGCCACATTGGTATTAAAGGTAACAAAAAAGCAGATCGCGCTGCTAAAATGGCTCTTACTCAAGAACCATCTGATTTTAAAATACCGTATACTGATTTTAAACCTTGTATCAGAAAGTCCTTTCGTCAGAAGTGGCAGGCATCATGGAATGACGCCGTGAATAACAAACTTCATGCAATCAAACCAACTCTAGGAAAATGGACTCCTTCCTACAGAACCGTGCGTAGGGAGGAGGTAGTCATTGCAAGAATCCGAATTGGTCATACTTATATCACCCACTCCCACATACTAAAAGGTGAAGACCCACCAGAGTGCATTTCTTGTAACGAACCATTCACTGTTAAGCACTTTATGATAGAGTTTTTTGACCTGCAACCTACGCGCGATCGTTATTACATTGTGCATGACATGAAAGAACTTTTTGATACTATAAATATCACTCGTATTATAGAGTTCCTGAAAGCAGTAAATATTTACTCTAAACTCTAACTTTTATGCTATCACCTTGTGCAGTTTTATGCATTATATATACCGTCCCTTTTCATCATTTTTCATTAACTTAGAACATTTACATCCCCCGTTGATCGGGAAGCTTTATTTTGCACCGTTACCATCTTACCGTTTTAATTCCAACCATTTGTTCTTTTATATCGCTGGTCGATATAGGACCTTTTATAATTTTGAAAAGATTATACAAATAACATTTTGTTTGGCGCTAAATAGCCTAACAGTGCTGATGCGCCGTAAAAAATAAAATCAATCAATCAATCAATGTTTCTACAGCTTGTCACATGTGCCATTTTTTCAAATCATAGAAACAAAAGCTCATTGTTTTGCTGTTATGTCTTTTCACGTGTGACAAATGTTCTTTGCAAAATTCAATATGGTGTGAATATTGATCCTGCATGAACATTATATTTTACAGAGGCTACAGGATACTATTGCAATCTTCACAGAGGGAGCTATGTAATCAATGTATTTTTTACTGGAGGCTATTAAAATATTTGCAACGGCGAGCTATGTAATTCTTAATTACATTCTGGTTTGCTTATGATAGAGAAGGAAACATGCCTATGACATGCCGAAATACAATCAATTAACATAATTTTGCATAAGATTGGACAGATATTAACTAGAGACTCACAGATAACCTCCAGGGTTATGCTAGCACCAATGGTAATATTGGTTACGTTATTCCTTGCCCTGCAAGAGTAATTCCCGGCGTCCTTTCTTGTTGCATTTGAGATTAGCATCGTTGCTGCGTCCGATACGAGCTTGTCTGCAATGTTTTGGTCTCCATGCTTTATCCATTGGAACGAACAGGATGGATAACACGTGGACAAGCAGGTGATGTTTAAAGCGCCAAATTCATGAATGGTTGTTTCCTCGGGGATGAAGGTAATATTGTCTGGGCCATCAGTGGAAGATACGATATTATCTAAAGAACATACATAAGGAAAGGTACAAAGATTCATGCACATAGATTGTAACCAGAGACTGAACAGAGACTCACAGGTAACCTACACTATATTATGAACCACCGTTTTATTGACTGCGTTATTATGTGCACTGCAAGTGTAATTTGCCGAGTCCTTTCTTGTTGACTTAGGGATAATATACGAAATAGAGCATAAAATAGAATGCCTAGATACAGCTGAAGGATGCGATATAATATGAAGTATCATTATAAAGAGAAAATAATATTATCATATAGACCAAGTACTTTTGAATTCGTCAGCAGTTGAGAATCTAACCGGTCCATGGGTTACATCACCTATCGCCTTGTCTGTATGTATCCATCAGCTGCGTAGGCTCTCGATTAGGAGCATGTACATCAAAAGGTATGCAAGCTACTCGTGGATGTGCGTAGCAGATACATGGCGATGCAGTGATTAACTATCATCGAAAGACACCGTCACTCGTGATTTTCTGACATACATAAAGATGTTCGTATTGAAAGTTAATATACACACTAGTCAAAATTTAACGTGTTTTGCGTCAATATAGGGATAGAACTTTACGATCCTTTCCTTTCTTACAAAAATTCAATATATCTACCCATGTACCTGAGAGTTATTTCCTATCGCAAAACAATTCCGTGTTCCTACTATTTTGTAGATGTGTGCACTTTCCTGAAATTGGGTTAGTGCGTGCATGCAATGTAATGAGTGTTTAACCCGATGATCAGGATAATATCACTTCATGATATGACGCATCCTCCTGTAGTATCCAGGTATAGTAATAGATTTGTAATTTTCTAGATGAAATTATATATGCCTTAATATCTTTCAAATAAATCGTGACCAATTTAAAAGAGTGTGGCGAAATATTAACGCCATCTGATGGATTTGGCAAACAAATATATATTTCAGTAGAATTATGTTTCCTAATGGTTTGCATTCCCTTATGCTCTTGCACGAAAACTTTGGAAATTTGGTCAAAGGTTTAGATCACTGGCTATATTGGTGATATATATATATATATATATATATATATATATATATATATATATATATATATATATATATATACGCGTGTGTGAGAGTATGTCTGTGTGTGTGTTTTGCTGGTTGTTCAATCCTGGTTGTATAGTCAGGCAAACAAGTTACACCCCAAGTCCTCAAATTTGTCATTGCAACGTCCTTTTTAGCGAGGAATGGACATACGCCGCAGAAGGTTAGTATCCCGGCGTTTGGTAGATACTTAACAGGAGTCGTTACTCCTGGCGCTAGTTCGTTCCCTACTAATAAATAATTATGAGTCTTTACTCGGTTCATAGTTTGTGATTATATTATTGTCATTGTGTGTATTACATTTGGCATCTAAATGTTTGCAAATGCAATGGATCCCTAGATGTCGGTTTTATCATATTTGTATAAAGTATATCAAATAATCTTGTCAATTCAATGTACACAGCTAGTCTTAAACTAACTTGAGTACACATACAAGTTTTAATACAGCGATCAACCATCCTGTTTTAAAGCATTTAGTCGATGCTACAAAGAAAAACCAATCTTATCTTATCTTCGCTTTAAGACAATATTTTGATTTATACATAGCTGTTGATATGAACTGCGTTAGGAATGATTTCATACTTTCCAAATATTCTTGTATGTGTCCACTGTTTCGAGTCCTTTGTGACACTTTGACTTTGAGGAAGAGATTATAAATTTCAAAAACGCTAAGCCTTCATTTAAAGTAGATCTGGATGGAAATCCAATATGTGCATTTTGCTGAGCGCTGATTTTATCATGTCTTGTTCGTTTGCTCCGATGCACATCCATTCTCTTTCTTGTCAGTCTTTTTCGAAAGGAAGACTGAATCTACCATAGTTATGTGGATGTTTCATTATGTATGTATGTATTTATGTATGTATGTATATATATATATATATATATATATATATATATATATATATATATATATATATATATATATATATATATATATATATATATATATATATATATATATATATATATATATATATATATATATATATATATATATATATATGTGTGTGTGTGTGTGTGTGTGTGTGTCTTCTTCGTTAGGATATCCTACAATGTGATCGTAAATGCCCATTTGAATTCCTTTGGATTTATACCTTTATACTTGTCGGAACTGAACAAAAGTTAAATATTTTGGCCCCTACAATGGTACTTATTGTTACAATATTTGGGTAGAAATTTATTGTGGAAAAGATTTGCAATCTTCGTTAATGTAAAATTGAAATATATCAGCACTGCGGTCAGTGTGATTGTAGCATGTTTAAGGTGTATAATATTGCTTCGAATGAAAACAAATACAAACTCGGTTAATACGTCTCGGAATATATAATGGCAAAAGTTGGAGCGATCATTAAAAGGAGATAATGAGAGCAGCAGGGAAGTTCTACAGACCAGACCGTTCCAACAAAAAAAAACCTTCTATGAGAACATTTTCTGTAGAAACCTCAGAAAACAGAAATAAACCTTTCCAGAAAAACTAATTTGCGTAAATTCAACCCCTAATGCAATTTTTGTGTGCGAATTATGTCATTCTGGACAATAGAAAAAATATGATTTTTCGGGGGGGGGGTGGAAAAATGATCGGGTGTCGATGAAGTTTGCAAGGGAAAGGCTGCGGATACTAATTTTACTTCACAATAAAACAATATCATTGAAAATAAGATGAGTCGAAAAACTAGCACAGTTGGAGAACCTCATTCTGCAAGATTAACACGAGAAGAATTAGCGGCAGTAAGGAAACTCATTCCGACAAAAAAATTATTTAAGAAAAAAGTTCGTGAGTATGATGATTCACAATATCATATTGGTGAAGTATCGTCAAAATGGTTGAGTCCAGTCACTGGAGTTATCGAACAAGTCGCATATGGCAAACAACAAAAGGATAAGGAACTTAAAGATCTTGGGCTTATTCCCATGACGAGAGATATTGAGCAACATACCCAAGTGGTTCCGGGTCAACTTGAGCAAATTCGACACGAACAAGAACAAACACGAATACAAGCACAAGCACAAGCGCAAGCGCAAGCACAAGCACAAGCACAAGCACAAGCACAAGCACAAGCGCAAGCACAAGCGCAAGCACAAGCACAAGCGCAAGCACAAGCACAAGCACAAGAACAATTGCCGCAAGCACAACCTCAAAGGGAAAAAATAAAAATTTCGGGTTCCGATAAATTTACCGATGAAACTATCGCAAGAATAAAATCAATGAATCCGGATGAGGTTGTAAAATTTACTGTGGAAAATTTTGAGAAAAACAGACGAAAAAAACTGATGAAACCGGGTCAATCCGAGAAAGTAACATACACAAATTGGATAAGGTGGGTATATTATGCATACAAGAATGTCAAAGTAATTAAATTTAATGATCCAGAATATGCTAAATTTATTCTTTTGGTAGGTAGTTATGAAAATATATACAAATCTAAACCATTATTGCTATCTTTGTCTTCATTTCACAAAGTTGAACCCGAACCAGAGAAAATTGAATCCGAATTTACAAAAATTAGACAAAAAAGAATCATGCCATCAAGATATTTTACCCGTGATGCTCTTGAAAAATTTAGTGACGAAGATAAATTAATTCGAATCGCAAGGTTTGGTTTTGCAGAACCAGAAAAATATTTGAAAACAAAATATCATGATTTAAATATGACAAAGGGACAATGGATGCCTATTGTGTATTTTGCTTCTGTGGAAAAACCTGTTGATATCGAAGATCCCGATTACAAAAATTTTACAAGAGAAATAAGAAAATTAGATCAGGAAGAAATATCAAAACCGCCCGAAGAACTTGAAGATGAACCTGAAGATGAACCTGAAGATGAAACCAAAACAGGAAGTGGATATACCATCTGTCCTGACAGTGTTGTCAACGACGTATCTCGCCTCGAAGTATTAATCGGAGGAAAACGAGCCGGAAATAACTCCCGTGAGATAGTCAACGAAGCCTCAGATATTTGTCAGCGATTATTTCGTGGTGGTATCATTGATTCTCACATTTACAAGGAACTCGTCGATGAGCTTATCGATTAAAATAACACAATTGAAATAACATGATTGTTCACAAACATCAGCGCAGACCAAGACAAGTCCGCGTAGTTAACTCTCGATTGCCCGTGTACAAATATATCCACGGCAACGGATTCGGCGATATTATTGGAAGTCTCGTTACGCGAGTAATACCTAAAATTGGACCAATGGTAAAACAACTAGGATTGAAAGCGATAGGAAAGATAGGTGAGACTGCTGTTTCTGGTATCGGTAATTTGGCTAGTAAAGGCTTCAACGCCATCAAAAATAAAATATTAAGTTTAGTACGTAAAAAACAACCCGTCAAATTACCCATTACCAGCGAAATGCCACCTGAAGTCAGTAAGGCCATAAATGATGCGGCAAATAAAAAAATAAATGATCTAGCACAAGAAGCTGCTATAACAAATCTAGCGCAGGAGGTTGCTAAGACAAATATTGCAAATGAAGTTGCTAATACAAATCTAGCAAATACAAGTTTCATTTCAGGCGATGGTCTTCGTTTTAGACGATATTATTAATAATAAATGTTCGCACAAGTGTCAAATGAAGTATTTGACATGGATGAACCAGTAGGTAGGGATACATCAGTGCGAGATTTCCAGTATTTCTCGTACGATACAGTTGAACCCAATTCAAGAAATCGGAAGGAAATACAAGTCCACGATACAACAAGATATTTTCTTCCATCTGAGGCTTATATCGAATTTGTTGGAAGGCTTGTTAGGACAGACGATACCGACTTTGGAGCGGATTTTAAAGTTGGATTTGTTAATAACGGAATTATGGCACTATTCAATAGCGCCATTTACATGATCGATGGAAAGGAGATTGAATCAATTACGAATAACGTTGATATAGCAACGACGATTATAGGAT
The DNA here is from genome assembly GCA_028554795.2 of Sinohyriopsis cumingii. Classification (NCBI taxonomy): domain Eukaryota; kingdom Metazoa; phylum Mollusca; class Bivalvia; order Unionida; family Unionidae; genus Sinohyriopsis; species Sinohyriopsis cumingii. Next base: position 47,995,232 of record CM068840.1, on the reverse strand, counting down.
TAGCAAGATACTCGGATGATTTTACCAGATCAGCCGGTCCTAGTATGATGTTTGTGAAGGATAATACTAATGACCCCGATCATTTTCCGTATGTCGTCAGACAACCGAATAATCGTGCTGATCCTCCTGTTATTGCTCAAGCTGCTGGTCCTACTCCTTTCGAAGATATGATAATTAGCGTTAATGATCGTTACAACCTTGGATTTAATGTGCGAAAGAAAATGTTAGTTGGAAATAGTCGAAGATTTTCCTGTGCAATTCCATTATCTCATATTTTTGGATTTTGTAGACATTTTAGAAAAGTTATTTACGGAGCAAAACATACGATATCTTTCGTTCGAGATGCCAATGATGACAGAGCCATCTGGCGAGCAGGTGGTGCAGCAGCTGATATCGGTAGAGTTGTCCTTGAAAAATTTACTTTGTGGATGCCAGCGATAACACCATCGATGATCATAGAAGAAAAATTATTATCATTTATGAATCAGGGAGGAAAATCCATAATGTCTTGGTTGACAACGATGACTGATTCTATCGAAAATATTAATATGAACGGAATATTTACTTGGCGAATTGCGTCACAACAAGGCTCGTCCGCACCAAGACATATCTTTGTTGCTATACAAAATATGGCTAGATACAATCAAGAACATAGTCACATGATATTCGATAAATTTGGGGCAACAAACGTATCATTGAGAATAAATGGCCAACAGGAGCCATCCGAGGAAATAGCTATCAATTTTGATAATTACTCCACGGCACGCGCATATCATCGATTACTAAGTTTCATGGGACGCGATCAAAATATTGATACGGGATTGCAAATATCACAATTGGATTTTAATACTCTCTATCCCATCTATTATTTTTCCCTGGAACATCTCGATTTGGTAAAACAGTCGGTTGTCGATATTCACTTCAAAGCCAGAATTAACACATTTGGACAAAACGCAAAAGCCATTGCGGTTATTCTCAGCGATAGAACAATGTTTCTGGAAGGCATCAGCGGTAGAATGAGAGTCATCGACGCGCCCGTAGAAAACATGTAACAAATTCCAAATTTAGATAAAGTGATTATTAATATGCCATACGATCACGTCAGCGTAACTCTGACCCCCGGTCAGGTGAAAAAGCTTCAATCAGCAACAACAGCGCGACGAGGTTTAAGTTTAACCTTAAAAAGTAATCAACTTCACGGTGGACCTAACAAACTATCGTTAACTAAAAATCAACACGGACATTTCACCAGAGCCAGATCAGCAAATACTGGTATTCGCCTGAATCTCTCGATAGGCGCAATCAGAGATATGATCAAAGTAGGTGGTATTTTTCCTTTATTCGCCGCTATTCCAGGATTAATAGCTGCAGCGGCCCCCATGATTGCAAAAACAATAGGATTAGGTGCACTTAGTGGGATGGGTACCGTATTAGGAAAAAAGATCGTCGGAGGAAGATATCGCAAAAAAAAGGGAGGGATATTCCCTCTTCTCCCTCTTCTCGCAAAATTGATGCAACCGCAACAAGGATCCGGCCTTTACCTAAGACGACCCCCGTACGGATCCGGTCTAAGTCGAGCCTACCAGCCTCAAATTTAGATTTAATAAGTGAAGCAAAAAAAAAGAAAATAAAATTTTTCAGAGGCGTATTTATGCGAGATCAACTACCGGATAAACCAAATCCTACCGAGACAGGAATAATAAATCTCGATAAAAATTCCGGTCCTGGCACTCACTGGGTTGCGTATGCGATTAATCCTCGCGAAGTTATTTATTTCGACTCATACGGATTAGCACCGCCAAATGAATTTATCAAATACGTGTCAAAACTAAAACTTCCAGTTTGGTATTCAACGCTTCCAACACAAACATTAGCGGATCCACCAATATGCGGTCCGGAGTCAATTAATGTCCTTGATGCAATTTCAAAATCATCCAATCCTTATCGCAAAATTTTATTTGAATATACCGTAGATAAATATCATGGTTGACATTTACGGTAGATCTCTCTTCAGAAAAGAAAAAAAGGGAGCAGTCGACATCGATACATCAAAGTTTGCAACCAAGAGTGATATTAACAATCTTTTATCGCTGTCAGAAGTGGATCCCGGCGAAGTTGCTGTATTTCAAAATACAGAAGGGCGATTACAAACTAGCAACGTTAAAATAACTGACATAATCAAGCGAGACGAATACCGTGATCACATTAGTCAGTTTACTCGCCAATCGGAGATGGTATTAAAATCTGTTGCTGATATCGCCGATATTATAGCAAAGTTACCCCTGAAGGCCGATAAAGCATTACACGACGAACTTCAAGATAGAATGACAAAAAGACTTAACAAACTAAATAACGATCTTAAAAAACTTGACGATATTTTAGCTAAATTTAGCAAAAAATTTGACGAGAATATAAAAACATCCATTGATACTTCCTCCGTATCAGATCAAGCATCACATGACGATCTTAGCGAGAAAATAAAAAAAATCAACGAGGAAATTACTAATATTCTTGCCGAAATTAACGAAGTAAATATCTCGATGAGTCAGAAAATCGATAAAACATCAATCGACGATCTCAACAAAAAAATAAAAAAAATCAACGAGGAAATTACTAATATTCTTGCCAAAATTAACGAAGTAAATATCTCGATGGGTCAGAAACCATCGATCGACGATCTCAACAAAAAAATCAACGAGGAAATTATTAAACTCGGTAATGTTGTTGTTCCTGAATTTACCAGAGGGATTAACGCGATGCAAGTACAAATAAAATCCATCAACGATGAAATTAACGTGGTACGTGAATTAGCGCGTCAAAAGTTAGATACATCAACGTACGATGAAAAAATTCAAGATTTAAACACGAAACTTCTTGCTGCAACAGCAAAAATTGATCAATCCGCCGATAAAACTGGTCACGCCACTGACGTAAAGCAATTAGGTAAAGAAATTGACGATATCAACACAAAAATATCGTCAATGAACCTTGGAAGATTATCGCGAATTTCGATACCAAAAAAAGCAGAAATAAAAAATGTTACCTGCAGTGTGCCATTTGTGGTAAATACACATAAAGATATATGGACACCTGGTGTTGAACCATTTTACCTTCAGGCGCCAATTACGGGTATTTATCGAATATATATTATCTCCAGGATAAAATTCAATGCAAAAACCACTAATGCAAATTTCGTTGAATATTATCCCGGTTTTATTATTACACACCTAGGTGAAGGGCAAATATTTTATACCGAACTAGTACCACCAGATAGAACCATAACAACACCAATTCATTTTTTTGTAGTTTTCGAATATTTATCCGAAGCACCACCAGAATTATATAGAGAATTATTTATATATGACCGCATCGGATTACCGTTATAATCAGGCGCGTTTGTGGCAGGATTCGTTGCGAAAACAACTTGACGATTATCAAACAAAAATAAATAAATACCAGCGCAAATTAGTTATCATTGATGTTGCAGTGTACGCGGTATCTGCTGTGGTCGCTGGTGCAGGAATAATTCTATCCGCGGTAACAATGATAGCGCCAATTGTAGCAACAATAATAATCTCGTCAACAACAGCAATCGCGGGTGTTCTTAATATCATTGCAAAAAAGATATCCTCGTGCACAAGTGAAAAGTTATCTTCGTACAAAAGTAAACTAACTAAAATCAATGACGCATACTCGAAATTATCATTGTTACTTTCTGAGAGCCTCAACGATGGTATTATATCCGATCTAGAATTTTCTTCAATGATCAGTATTTACTCGGAGATTGAACAAATGAATATTAATAATGTCCGAGCTAGCCCAGATCGTGACAAACACGACACCGCCAACAACAACGTTAATATCGCTAAGTTCAACGAAACCCGAGTTTAGTATTAATTTCTCAACACCAATTAACGTTAACGAAATTGCATTAACACAATTACGCGTCTACAACAGCTGGCCAAATGTTAGATCAAAATCATTCGGTAATTTGATGCCAAATAATTCACTAGTTTTTGCAAATAAGAATAAACCCGATGGAACACCTGATTGGATCGTCGTTGGTATACCAACCGGTAGTTACGAAATTGATCAGCTGAATAATGAGTTTACCACTAGAATATCAAATTTAACCGGCGATGCTACTCCGGGAATAAAGATATCTTCACATGATCCAACACTATCGTCAATGATAGAAGTGAAATCACCGTACGTGGTAGATATTTACCAATCATCGATCAGGAATATATTAGGTTGGCCCGAGGTCGCACCTCTGATAAAACCAAAGAAATCGGATGTTATTATTCCAGGTTGGTATGACGAAACCCTTCCAGAACTACCGGAACCAAAAAAGGAAGATTTTACAACCGACGAAGGATGGTATGGAGATATCAAACACAAACCTCTGATCCACAACGCCATCAATCTCATGAATAACCACAAAATTAACCTAGTAATATTCGCTTTCACTTTTATTAACGAAAGAATTCTCTCATGGTTGCCTCTTCCTAAAATCCCCCCAGACGTGAAAATCTTCGACGCTACCCACATTAACAGGATAATAGCCCCCATAGACGGTATCTTGGTAAGAAGAACTCTAGACGAGTTTATTCAAGAACACGAATTACAATTAAATTTATTGCGCGGATCATTTCATGAATGCATCCTAAATAAATCTGGTTCATGTAGCGAAATTATAAAGCACGTGAAAATTTTAAATCAACTTGCGAATGATATTGAATATTATCATGATATGTTTATTCGGGCGATAGTCGACGATATATCAATTGCCGACTATGTTCTTCCTATCAGCAAATTCGAGTTGATCAAGAACTCGGGTGAGAAACAAAAATTCATGAGAGTATTTGAATTAACCGAGGAAACACTGCCAAATTTCAAATTTCCTAATTCTGATTTTGATGCGATGAGAAAATCCGTCACTGATACCATCGATGATTTATTTCCGAAATTACATGCCGCATGGACCAAAAAAGTACATTCAGAATTGATTCTTAAACACAATAACGATCCTGACAAAGGTGGACGACATATATCACCGGGTATCGTTAATATAACGGAAGTTATCGCGATTTATCTTCACGCGGATGTTGTCGAGGGTAGCTACAATGTTGATGCGTCAGAATCAAATCAAGCTCATCAGGGTTTTATTTTATATTCATTTTCACCTAGCGCATCTCCTGGTTACTTGATAATCAAGGAGCCAATGAATCCGTTTTACCTGCGATGTCATAATCGGTTATTGACAAGAATAAATTTCAAATTAACGGATCAGAAAGGAAATTTACTTGATATACGCGGGGAAACTGTGAGTATCAATCTTTTGGTGAAATCGTGAGAATCTCTGACTTTTAAATCAGAGATTTTTAAATCTGTATCCCAGAAATATTTCTGGGGGAAAAATAGGCGAAAAAAATAAATAAAATCCAGGGAAATTTTCAAAATTAATTTTTTTTTTTGTTTTGTGGAATTAAGAATCGGAAGATTCCCTAATTTTGTTTTCATCGACAAGTTTTTTCAACTGCCTGACACGCGAACTTGTAATTTTTCTTGATTCGTATGCGTCAGATAAAATCAATCTAGCATTCTCCACCAACATCGATAATTTAACGAAATCCTCAATGCGATCATCGTTGACTGTAGCTAGTGATTGATACATCGCAATTTGGATTTTCTTTATTAATTTGTATTCGGACGGCAGTGTGTATTTGTATTCGAGTTTTCCTTGAACAATCGTCTCGAATTCTGATCTGATTTTACTTGTATCTAGATCCGATGGAAGATTTATTTTTTTTCTCAAGTCATCGATAGCTTCGATGATATTGCTTATGATTTGTTCGTTCATTATATTAATTTTGTAATATTCAATTATTCTTCAAAATCTTCGTTATCTGAGTCTGGTATTATTTGGATGTAGGTGAATCTGATCCATGCGTCGGAATTATATGAAAATGTAGCATGAATTTTTCCTTCTGCTACTCGCCATACTGTGATGGAATTAATTTCATAATGTTTTGCAGCAGCATTCATTGATTCGAATACAAGTTCTTCGCCTGTTTCCTGATTTATCGATTTGACAGCTTTAGCGAATCGTGAACCACCTGTATTACCAAAGGCGCAATTTTGACTCTGGGTTACCGCTCGAAGGTTATTTAGTTTGTTATTGAGTTTATTTCCATCGATATGATCAATAACAAGTCCAATTTCTATTGGTCCTCGAAAACACTCGTAAATGAATCTGTGATTATAATATCTTGTTTTGGTTTTGCTGGAGGCGGTGAAGCTGAGATAACCCGAATTAACAACACTACCAATACAATTTTTTGTTTTGATGTGTCTGACATTACCATCGGCAGATGCCTCGTATCCAATGATTGTTGGATGTGATCTATATTCGTGTGTAGGAATCGTTGATTTTGAATCCATTATATAATATTTATATGTCTAAATCGAAATTTGCCTTGAATCTATTAATATAATCTTCTTCACATTTTATCACTGAGGAAGATCTTCTTTCATAATATCTCCGTAACTCACGATATTTTTTTCCTCCACAGGAGAAACATAAACGCGTTTTTCCTCGGGTGCCAACTTGACAAACTAAACATCGCTGTGGTCCTTTGCTGCCTCGTCGAATTGCATATATATGAGCGCCACAATATTCACCTCTGCAGGATTTGTCGCATGATTTTGTTGATCCGACTGTTATCCATGAACATTTATTCATTATATTTAAACATTTGTCTAAAATATAATAATGGATTTATTTGATCTTGATGAGGCAGAATTTATCATTCCTGAAGTTGATCGTGCGAAGAAGGAATTTTTCGATGATGGAGCGATTCATACCTGGTCAACTTGGAAAACTAACTTCGTTAATGCTACGATGAACCTAGAGCGAGCAAAGAAGATAATCGATCATATAAAAAACTCACATGAAGAAGAACGATTTATCTTTGGAATAAAATTTATCGCACAAATGCCTGATGATACTTGGATCATTCGCGATAAACGAGACCCAATACGCGGTGGTAAGAAAAATGTTGTTCTTGATAAGAATTCGAAACCAGGATTGTTATTGGGAATCGACGGTCCTTATTATGCTAGGGCGTATCCATCTAGTGCTGTTGTTTATGGAATTTATCGGCTGAATAATAATCCTGATGTAAAAAATCTACCTGCGATGAAAGAATCGCCGATGATAAATTGTGTTGCCGAGCGAGTTATCGAGCACATGAAAAATACCCGACGCGGATCTGGCTTGACTCAATTGAGGTTGGATAAAATTAACTCATGGGCGAAGACGGTTGTTAATGGTGCATCGATTGACGATGTTGCTGTGTTGAGCAAAAAACTTAAATTTCCTATTACGGTTAAAACACTATCGGGTGAAATATTATATTCATCACCGTATAGTTCTCGAGGAACACCAATCGAAATTGTTGATCATAATTCGCACGCGTGGTCACAGTCGGTAATGATGTTCCCGAGGGATCGTTCTGTTAAATTTTATCCCGTAGATTCCGGGAAAGACAATTCCGATGCAATGTTTAGGTATATCAAAATATTAGCCGCGTCCGATCCAATATCGGTTTGGTTATTTTCGAGCGAAGAAAAATATGATCAATTTATCTTGCCGCGCGGAGATATTTACCGTGATGAAATATTACACGAATCGATGAAAAATATCGCAGTGAAGTATTCATCAAATCCGGATCAGTTATTAACGAACTGCTTTACTGTTCCATCTGTTACTGCTCATGCTGCTAGAGAGAGAAACTCGTGGAAACCTACAAGGAACGAATTTCTCACTGATATTCAACTTAGCTGTATCGAATACGGCCATGGAGGATTGTGGAATACCAAATATTATTTCGAAGATATGATTTCCGTTGACATGAGCGCGTGTTATCCTGGAAGTTTCCTCGGATATGGCGATTGTGCAGATTACTTTGCTAAATTTGGTCATCCAACCAGCGATATGACAAGGGTATCGATTAACGGACCGTTACCCGATTTTGTTATGACAGGATTCGCTCATGTTACTTCATTCGAGTTTGCTGAAAAATTGCATAAAATCTGCTATATTTGGTTTGGTCGGCATTTATCTCAGCGAAGATGGGTCCCTACGGTATTGTTGAGATATATGCTGGATTCGTCGATGTTAATATCATTGACGGTAAGTGAAGCGATTATATCGTATAGAAAGCAGACCGAGGTGTGGTTGCCGACAGATTGTGAAAATGCGAAAGATATCGGAAGAAAAATAATTGGTAAATTTACTCAAGGAGGATCAGTTGATCATAAACACCGACACGCTAGGTTATTTATCAATGATGCCGAGATGGATTTTATTATTGCTGATACAGTATCGCGTGGAATATTTTGCAACAGAGAAAATATTATTATTGATGGAACGAAGTTGGGTACCGTGATTAGTTATCTCGATGGAGAATCAGCGCAATATACTCATTTAAGATCATCGATGCTAGCTTATGTGAGTATTAATTTGCTGTCGATGATAAATAAATTTTCTGATATCGCGGTAAGAGTTGCAACGGATTCGTTTTATATCGATAAGAAATTTCAACACAGGCTGGAAAATTTAATCACCGATGGTTCCTGGGGAACTTGGAGAATAAAAAACGAGGATATTCTAGATTATTGCGAAGACGCTGATGTGGAAGATTGCGATAAGTTTCATAAGGATAAATGCGATGAAGTATCAACAGCAGCATCTGCGTTCGATCCGATTTCACGAAGTAAATTTGTCTACATGAACGGTCCTGGCGGTAGTGGTAAAACAACACGAGCAATAAACTTATTTTCAAACTCTGATATGATCGTGTTGACTCCAACTCACAGATTAGCGAGAGAAATAAGACAACGCGGCGTTAATTCTTGTACGTATCATAGTTATTTCAAGTACAGCGGTGGATTGTGGGATTCGGCTCGCATGGGAAACAAATATATCAATAAAATTATAATATTTGATGAAATTTGTACGGTAAGTCTTGTCACGTTAAAATCGTTCCTGGGTTGGCTGGAAGAAAAAAACACCGCAGTAATAATGTGCGGAGATCACGGCCAACCAGATCCTATTGATGGTGAATCTCCTCACGAGTGGCTTAGGAACTTTGTGGATTATTATGAAGAGATTGATGCTGATTATAGATCTAATGATATTTTACTGACCAAGTTTAAAAAAATGATTCGATTACAACCTAATAAATTTCAATGCGATGTAATGAGAAAAATAATCGACGAGACTTCGATGGATAATTTTCTAAATTTGTGGCGTCCAGATCATCTGATTGTTGCTAGCAGAAAAATTGTTCGCGATGCTATTCAGGAAATGTTATTCAAACTTCATTGTGAGAAATTTCCAACATTGCAGGTACCGTTGTGCTACAGGCCCGCTGATACCAGGAAACAAAATATTAATGTTATTTTGCCATGCGGAGAAGAAAAAATAATGGTTTTGAATGATATTATTTTCGTTGATATTAATCTTGTCAATGATGCGATAAACGCGGAAAGATCTCCATGGAAACTCGGATACGCAGCAACGATACATTCATCGCAGGGATTAACAGTAGATGGCCAGGTCTGGATAGTCGATGATAGAATTTCCTGGTCGAATTTAGTTTATCTAGCAGTTTCTCGAGTAAGAAAATTATCTCAGTTAGGTAGAATTAAATTTCACATTAACGACGACGGTGGTAATTGAGTATCCTTCGGTATTATTTGTAATTCCTCTTTGGTAAATCCTCGTTGTGGTGCTGGCGAATCTAGAAAATAAATTGCTGGTCTTCCTGATGATCTTGTTACAGCTGATATTTTATGTGTCGTAACGCTCCAAGTTGGATCAGTTGCTCTTTTTCTGCCACCCTCGGCTTCCCCCTCCTTATATAAATATCTTACAATAACACTACCTAGCACAGGCGGAATTGTGGAACTTCGCTTTAGTGGTATATTTAGTTTTGTAATTGCAGTTGCGGGCTTCATTGATATTGTTCGTGTTACTTCGTTATTTAGTGCGTTAATCACGTGAGGTAATCTTGTTACCCAATCGTGAGATCGTTTATCTTGGATAAATTCTCTCGCGTACTGATATCCGAATAATCGTTCTGCAAGAGTTTTATTGAATCTTTCAACGATAGCTTGATTGTGATGAACACCTACAATACCGCGACGGATTTTAACATTATTCTTTTTCATCAGTGAAGTAACCGCGCCAAGAAATTCTCGACCTGGATCAACCTGGAGAAGCTTCGGCCATGTTAATGGAGATCGTGAATAAATTTCGCTAAACGCCTTAGCAATCTCTGTTGCTGTTTTATTCGATAACGGTTCCGCTTCCTTGTATCTGCTAGCGATATCAACAACCGTCAACACGTATTTATATGTGACTCCGTCGACGGTATCGTAAGGAAGAAACATTAAATCAGCCTGATGGACTTCATTAGGGACGCTGACAGAGAAACTCGCATATGATATTTTCTTAGGCGGAGGAAGATAAATTTGCCAAACTGCTTGTCTCGATAACCACGATTCAGCGACAAATTGCTTTATTTTTGCTGCCTTGGCAAGTTTGGCTATTGCTGATTTTCCTCGCCAAAATCCTCGCGGAGAATAATATATTTGCTCCATTATAAATTACCAGCACCTAGTACTAATTTACCTTTCATTGCTCCTTTTATTAACCAAGTTGCCAATTTCTCTTTGAAATTTTTATCAGGAATAGCATCTATTGCGTGAATTAATTTAATATCAGCGAGATGTCTTTGTTGTAAATCTCCGCTGCGATATGCAAGATCGTGATAGTAGCATGCGTTATCGATAGCGTTTACTGGATCCTCGCCAGGATTTGGTTGATTATTATCGTTAAGTCTTATATCTAGCCTTGTACCAGGTCCGCAGTAATTATATCCTGGTAGATGCTTCTCTCCGGGATATTTCGCCCAGGGAGCTCCAGGCAGATTTGTTAAGGAGGCAGCGATGTCTCCTCCGGTTCTACTTTTTTTTTTACAAATCTAAATTTACTTGTTCCACAAACCGCGCATTCTCCCTTAATTGCATTCCTGTTGTTGCGTGTAACGACTTCGATTGGATTTATCGTAGCAGTTCGAGTGCGACACTTAACACAATATAGATCCATGTATTCTAGTAACATGAATGTAATTGATTTTTCAGCCACGAAAAAACGCGAGCAAGTAAAACACACCGCGGCATTACCAAATTCGATAAGAATGATAATCATTGGACCGTCGGGATCTGGAAAGACACAATTGTTATTGAATTTGATAATGCGATGGCTAAAATGGGACAAATTGTATTTGGTTGCGCCATCTGTTGATGATCAAAGATGTTATCAAGTACTGAAGGAATTTAGCGATAATACTGAAGAAGGAACAATAGAATTTATAACGGATATCAATGAAGCTCCATCGGTAGAAAATTTAGATGGCGATGTTAATAATCTTGTTGTTTTCGATGATGTAATGCTGGATAAGCAAACTAACCCAGCTAGGATATTTTCACGTGGCCGACACAAGAATACCGATGTGATTTACGTGACACAGCGATATACGCAAATTCCAAAGGTTATTAGAGACAATTGTAATATCTTATCAATGTTCAATGGCGTTGATACTCACACGCTAAGAAACATTCATCAGACTTGGTGCAACGGCGATATGGATATAAATAAATTCAAAAATTTCTTCAGTCACGCTCAGGCAACACCACACGGTTTTGTCACGATTAATCTTCATGATCCTCGTAGTAGGTATCGAGTCGGTCTTGATCAGATTTACTCATAAATTTGCAGCCTTTCCCTTGCAAACTTCATCGACACCCGATCATTTTTCCACCCCCCCCCCGAAAAATCATATTTTTTCTATTGTCCAGAATGACATAATTCGCACACAAAAATTGCATTAGGGGTTGAATTTACGCAAATTAGTTTTTCTGGAAAGGTTTATTTCTGTTTTCTGAGGTTTCTACAGAAAATGTTCTCATAGAAGGTTTTTTTTTGTTGGAACGGTCTGGTCTGTAGAACTTCCCTGCTGCTTAATGAGAGAGAGAGAGAGAGAGAGAGAGAGAGAGAGAGAGAGAGAGAGAGAGAGAGAGAGAGAGAGAGGAAGAGAGAGAGAGAGAGAGATTATAGGATCCTTAGTATATGAAATCCGGAAATCACGTATTGATCTAGAGACCTACGGTGCTGAAAAGAACGATTCCGGCAAGACTGGATGTCAGAAAATGTGACACTTGTGGGTATCGTTTGTCGTAATGCATCTGATTTTTAAACTTCTTAATATACATACCGCTACATGGGGATGGTGAAGGCTAAAGCAATGCGGTTTCGAGGTACTGGCAGGTATACCACGTCTGAACACTCACATCTGTAGACACGTCGACAGTAGCAGAGATTGCATGGGAAGACATGATTACTCTGAATACCTGGCTACTCTGGTAATATTACAACAATGTAAACATTGGAAAACTTAATATAGTCGATATTAGAATGAAGTTTATAATTTTCGTTTAAACCTACCCGTTGTATATGCTGGATAACGTCTTGTTGAGCCCATTATACATTTGCATTCTTCAGTCGCGACACATGTAACGCCATCTTGGCAATCAGATGAACGTATGGCTGAATATAAAGACAATATAGAGAACAAACATAGTTTTCATTTCGTTAATCAACATTTTGTTATCCTGAATATAATGAAAAAAGCATCAAAGCGAAAAGGAGCTTGGTTTTTAGCTTGAATATTTTTAAAGTCTTTCGTAATTTAATTCCTTTTTGACCATAGATCATGATTGCTTGCCCGTAATTATAATCTCCTATCAAGCTATCGTCATATAAAGCGCAATGCAACCAACATTATGTAAGCAATGCCTAAAACGTAATATTTTTAACGTCAATCAAATATATATTCTAAACTGAAATGGAATGAAATGTATGTTCAAAAGTATGAACACATTTGGGAAGTTGAACATATGTATTCTATTTTTGCAGCTGACCATATGTTAGGGAGCATATGATAGGAATAAATATATCTGAAATAAATGCCGTATTTGAAATTATCATGCTCGAAAATATTCTCGTTTTCAACCAGCGATTTTGGAAACTAAACTAGACTTACGGATATTACAGTTCTGGTCGCCATTGTGCTTCCACCCTTGGCAACATAATATGAAGTACAATTCCTTTGCCTTGGTTCGCTTTCCAGTCACTATACACCTACATACAACAATCGGTTCTTATAAAGTGATATATTTATATTACTTATATTTTGCAAGCATACATTTGAAGAAAAAGTTAAGAATCCTTTTAAAAAAGAATATATAAAATTCAAGTCATATATATATATATATATATATATATATATATATATATATATATATATATATATATATATATATATATGTATATATATATATATATATATTGAATTTTATATATTCTTTGTCCATCTGTGATATATATATATATATATATATATATATATATATATATATATATATTTGTGCCTTAAATGAATCAGATTATAGTGTTAGTCACGTGATCATCCCGTGAATGCGTTAGTCGAGCATGTTAATTTCTCCTTTGAATACTTTCCCGATCTTATTAACCTTTGGAATATAAGCCCTAGTATTTCCCGAATCCTACCGTCCAAAAGACAACACTTCGTTTTGTCTGTTAATAAGATATTGACAGAGGTCAATAACACTTGCCTATTACCCTCCCCCCCCCCCGCCTTGCCGTCTACAGGTGGGGCTAGTTTTCTGCTTTCACCAGTGAACTGACAGACATCTTTCACTTCGCCTCCCGAAACCAAGTAGAGATTTGTGATATTTCCATTCCATCTATTGAGGATTACAACTATAAGGGGTCGATTCGCCCGATTCGAGACAGCCCAGTGGGCGTATGTCCCCACCACACTCATTACAAGATTGAAATTTAGTGTCCATAAGTATTTGCGCATGATGTTTATAAATTACTTGAATGAACCTCATCTCAGTTTGATACCGTATCGACTGCCGCCTATACCGTCCAGCCGTCCTGCCTGCGATCCAAACAGTTCAGAGACCTATGGGTTCCATTATATAACTTCTAAGCCTCATCAAGACAAGCCATAGAACGTTAGATTAGTTTGGAATCTTTTGAAAGATCTCTCTATTCATCTATCATCACCATGTTCCCGGCAATACTGGGGACTAGAATAGTACCTTACGACCTAGTCTTGTATCGGCCGAGTTTCATTTCGAAAAACCATCCGTGCAGAACTGTCAAGTACACCATATGGATACGACTAGCCATTTACTCACGGCTTATCCTCTCGAGCCGTAAGGATGACAGACACACTTCGTATATACCTCTGGGTATGCATTATAATGGTGTAGATCTTGATCACGACCAGACTGACCCACACATTGAGTGTGGGTGAACCTGATGATTACATTGATATAGTGTTGCATGCCACCTCCCTCTTCTACAAGGCCTCAATGTTTATCAACCGCTCCCCAACCTCCACGTTTTCGCCGTTGACAACCATCTGGTAAGCTCCAGGTTTTTATTTTTCATACAACATTGAACCGATTTCCTTCCGCATGACAACTGGGCGATCCAAATTGTCTCGTAACAGCTTAGTATCTCATTTTGACATCCCCTGCCCTTCGCCCTTTAGATTCCTGGCTCAAGTACCGTGGGATATGGCAAAGTTTACACTTTTACAACAAGAAATCAGAGAGCTTACGAAAGAGCGGATAATAGATATTGTACGTGATTAACTATCTCCAGGTTGTTGTTTTGTATCCACGCTTCCTCTAGATATAAAGCCCAGTGGAAAGAATAGAACTATCATTTACCTCACTCATCTAAATTGATTCATACTTAAACCAAAATTTAAGATGCAGGCCTACTTTTCATCCGTCCGAACGAATTTGCTATGAATATCGATCTGACGCATGCATAGTTTCACGTTCCAATCCTTATATTCTCACGTTTCGCGTGCGGAGAAACTTGTTATCTGATTCGGGATCTCACCACTTTATTCTTAAACATAAGTCCTTGCACCTTTACGAAACTTTTCAAATTCTTCGTCTCCCTGTTGCGGACGACACCATTTACTTCCACGGCGGCATATTCCGAGTATATCCTCCAGAAACATACAGCAAGTTCTGATCTGGTCGAGGAAAATAACCATCTCATATCACAATTATATCATCTAGGCTTTTTGATCGATTGGAAAAAGTGTGATCTTTGTCTGCCCCAACAGTTTATCCATCTCGATGTTGAATGTATTTCCCACTTGAGCCTGATAAGTCTTCCCCTCCCTCAGGTGGTCAGAATTGTCGCACTTGCAGAGTTCATTTCATAGATTGAACGGATAACAGCCTGGGGGTTTCCTCAACTAGTCGGATTATTATATGCCTGCTAAGACGCCTATACATGCGTCCGTTGCAAAAGTCCTTACTCTCTCAATGGCGCGTTTCAATCAGGTTCGAGTATAGGGTCAGCGTAACGAGCGAGATTGTATCATTTCGGGACGAGCGATGCAACCAAAGTTGGCTAACGGCAGGAATACATCTTGAACAGTCGCCAACAGTTGTGACAGTAAACAATACGCAAGCATCTCTTGGAGATGAAAACTAAGCTTTTAAATTATCAAGTGACCTTTTTCAGAACAAAGTCGTGCACATCAGTCAGACAACTCAGTGGTAATGACGCATATCTTCAAACACGGCGGTAGCGAATCACTCCAACTCTGCCTCTTTGTCGGTATTGGTGCCTTCATAGCAACATCGACATCCAGATCAAGCATATTTACTGCAGACGCAGTGCCTTGGTCGATTCACTGTCAAGGAGAAGTCAGATTCTCAATACATAATGGTCTCTCGATATGTTGTTGTTGCATGAGACTTGCCAGCTATCGGGATGATTTATCTTTTTCAATAGATGGAATCACAAACTGCCCTTCTTAGTGTTTCCACAGTAATAGATGTCGTTATTTGGTACGTCGATGATCTTTATCCCAGTTGAGAAGATGTGTGGGCCTTTGCCTAAACGTCTCCAGAGATTATACCAAAAATGAAGGGCCAGACGTGGAAATTGATTCTGATTGAGGGTCTCCGCTGCGACAAATCCTAGATCCCGGCCAAGCTGAATCTTCTCAAACTGCTTCGGACCCATGTGTTCCATCTTGCTTGGACCGTATTCTTACGGTTTGGCTCTCGTCAGGACCGCCTTGATGCAGTCGCGGAAAGAATTACACGAGCTATAAGAGCCTTCCCTTTAAAGCCCCACTTAGGAGAGTTGTGCGTTTTCAAGGTTTGGTGCAATGTCATAAATATCGTCCCTTTGAATGCCTCTTTCCCCCTACTAACCCACTTTTTTATTTGGCTGATCTAGTAGAAAACGTTGGCTCTAATTAGTATTAATGGCTTCCGTCCTATAATATCGGACACGTTCCGTCATGGTGGGAGGGAGGATCCTTCTCTGATTTGTTGTCCATCTTTGACTTATACAGGCCTAAATCATTCACTTTGTTTCCTAAAGGAAATTGTTACTTTTTATAACTTGGCTAAATTCAAACAAGTTCGAGTATATATACAGGACCTTTATGCTGCTCCTTTCACACAAAAATTATTTCCTGACAGCATTTGCTTCGGCATACAGAGTCAGTGAATTAAATAATATATCTGTTGATCCAGCCTACCTTCAGTTTCGATCAAAATGTTATCATTCATTCTCTTTCCTGTACTGACAAATCCCAAGAGGATTTCAAACATGGCGCGTTATTTCAGCCCTCAGATTTTATCTGAAGTGGAATGAATCAATTATTGGAGTTCGAAGACAACTGTTTCTCCTAATTAAACTTGGAAAGGAAGGAATATCTCCTCTAGCATCATGGCATATGTGCGTAATGCGTGTTTTCTAATCTGCTATATAGCCAGAACAGAGCAGCCTCATAAAGACCATTGCCTTTGACAATAATGTTTCTATCAAAGATATCGTCGAGACAGTTGTTTCTTATGCACAGTTAACCATCGCAAGGTTTGATTTTCGAGACATATCTCCTCATCGACACAATCTCGATCTGGCAGGTCCATGTTTAGTATATATATATATATATATATATATATATATATATATATATATATATATATATATATATATATATATATATATATATATATATACTAAACATGGACCTGCCAGATCGAGATTGTATCGATGAGGAGATATGTATATATATATATATATATATTTGTTCTTACAGACAAAAGCACGTCGCCCTCGTTTGTGCGGCTCGCAATTAGGAGAATGTTTTAACATTCAATACTCGCCAATCAGAGGTTACCTGATGTGTAGTCTGGATGCTGAACATTCTCTCCTCGTAGAACCCATTCTCATAACAGTAATGTGATCGGCAAAAACATTAGAAGGACTTTTCAAAATTTTATAGTAATATATGTTTCTCCTTTAATACTTTACTATCACATCACTTTAATAACTTCCCATAGTCTCCGCAATCAGAGCATCCCGTTACACGATGCGCTGCTCAGTTTACAACAAATGCCACCTGTAGGCGCCAATTTCAAGTAACAAAATAAAACTACAAACCTAACTTGTTTAGCTTTGATTTAAATATTTCCGATACCTAATAAGAAATAAAGGAACGCATGAAGTTATGTGTCTTAAGCTTGCTTTTTTAGAATCTAGAGTTTTTACGCGATTAATATTTTACACTATTTCTCTGAAATCAAGCATAAGTGGTGCCACATTGATACTTCTCCAGATAAATAGATCAGAACACATCCAGCATGATGCTTACCAATCCGAAAGACGACTGGCACAGTAATTTTCCAATGAGTAGACAATGGTCTTTGTTATACAGATATTTCTGAAACAAACAATTATAATCAGTGAGGAAACATTTTAGTATAGGGCAATATATTGTAGACATGGGGAAACCTTTGTCTAAAAGGTAGCAAGACATAGCGTGTATTGAATTTAACAAGGAAAACAATTCTAATATTGTAACATGTTGGATCTGTCTGACCTTGTACTGAAGTCGTCTGAGGGTAAGCAGATTATTGGGGAAATGGAAATTAACTCAAAGCTGTAGGTTTGACATATGTAAGGTTATAGACTCTATCGGAAAGTAATATTAAAAACGTCCATAGATTTAGAACCCATTTTGTCTGACCAATGCATTGACCTATAATCCATTATTAGTACCCATGCTATATAAAACCCCTACAATTCCGCAGTACAGTTTCATAGACAAACAATCATAGGAACTTTTCAGCATAAGGCAGGGCTAGAAGGTAAAAGAAGATGTATACAATCGAGTTTAAATCCCTTATAAACAAATTAAATCTCTTATACCCTCTTGAACGTTCCTACCACCCTTTTTGAAAACAAAACTACCGTAATCATGATCCATATATCATCACTGGCGTCACAGTCTCAAGAGACTTTGTTAATAGCGCCCTTGAAGTGTCGTCTGTCCGTGGGGTTTTGGCTTCCTATACTGTGGATGTGCAGGCCTATGAGCAAAGGACAGTCCCTATTGCAGTTGTTGCTGACGTACTGGGAAGTCTGATTTGCTGAGATTTCTGCCCCGCTTTTCTTTCTCTCACGTTCCTCTGCCACCAGTTAGCCTCTATTCACAGCGACTGCTATGCCCTTGCAGATCGTCCGACTCCAGGTGCCTCTATCCTCGGCCTGCACTTCCCATCCGTCGGGTGAAATGTCGCACGCCTTCATGTCCCTCTTGCACATATCCTTGAAACGGAGTGAGGGGAGGCCGAACCTTCTGGTGCCTTTGGCCAGCTGTCCATATATGATGTCCTTTGGTAAGGAGTATATGCTGTAGATAATTGTACGCTGCAGGATCTCGCTGTGTGGGACTCGGTCTTAACAGCTGATCTTCACGATGCATTTTAGGAACTTGCCTCATGTAGTTGCTCCAGGACTCACTTCCATATAGGAGAGTGCTGAAAAGGTAGTCCTGGTAGACTTGGATCTTGGAATGCCTGTTAGAGCATTGTTTTACTGCACCCTCTTCGTTAGACTTGTATTGATGGTGTTTGCCTTTCCAAGCTTTCTGTCCGGATACACATCGAACGAGAGAGTGTTGCTGATGGTTGACAACAGGTAAGTAAAGTTGTTGACCGCTCCAGGGTAACACCGTCGATTTTGATGGAAGGGGCAATGGTGTCATCTTGCACTCTGACGTTTGTCTTTTCCAGGATGATGATGAGCCCGAACTGCTTGCAGGCATCAGCGACACGGTCTACCAGTCTCTAGAGGGCATCCTCGATGTGGGTTACAAGAGTCGCGTCATCCGCAAGCATCTCCCTGATGAGCGCCGACCTCACTTTGGTCTTCGAGCGCAGTCGTGTTAGGTTGAAGAGCCTCTCGTCGGACCTGCTGTGCAGATATACGCCATCAGTGGACGTGTCGAAGGCGTAGGACAGGTGCAGGAGAAGAAGATCCCGAAAAGGGTCAGCACCAGCACGCAGAATTGCGTCACGTCGCTGCTGATGGAAGAAGTCTGAGGAGGATCCATCATGCATGACTGTTCCCTTCATATCAGCATGGAAAGTGAGTATTATTCCGCGAATTTTGGGGGGAGGGGCAGCCGGTTTAACTGAGAGGTTCAAAAAGTCCCTTCCTGCTGTCCAGGTCGAAAGCCTTGGTGAGGTCGATGAACATCATGTTGAATGGGTGATTTTGCTTTCTGCTCTTCTCTTGGATTTGTCGGAGAGAAAAGATTATGTCTATTGTCCAACTGCCTGCTCTAAATTCGCACTTGGATTCCGGGTACACACTGTCCACCAAAGCTGCAGCCTGTTGAGGATGATACCGGCGTATACTTTGCCAACGATGCTCATGCTCGAGATTCCTTTAATTGTTACAGTCAGTCCGACCACCCTTGTTTTTATAAAGCGTCGAAATGGTGGAGTCGTGAATGTCTTAGGGAACTGCTTCTTCCTCCCAGCAGAGGAGAGTAGCACATTCACCGGCTAAAGCAATGTTGGTTTCCCACTTTTGATAGCTTCAAGCGGGATGCTGTCGCTACATGGTTCTTTGTCGTTTTGGAAGGAGTCAATTGTTTTGTTGAGCTCCTCTA
Organism: Sinohyriopsis cumingii; assembly: GCA_028554795.2. Taxonomy (NCBI): domain Eukaryota; kingdom Metazoa; phylum Mollusca; class Bivalvia; order Unionida; family Unionidae; genus Sinohyriopsis; species Sinohyriopsis cumingii. The sequence continues at coordinate 47,975,055 of CM068840.1, read as the reverse complement.
AGGTGGACACTTTGTCGAGCTACTCCATGGTGGGCAGTTTTTGTATGATGCTACGGGCCGTATCGGTGACTGAGAAGGTGTTTGTCAAGCACAGGTCATGGTAGGTGCACAGCTGCAGTAGTCTCTGACCGTTTTCGTTGGCATTTCCAGTGCAATCATGTCCGAGGCAGGTAGGCCATGAATCGTGCTCCGCACCTACTCTGACCTTTAAGTAGCCGAAGAAGAATATTAGCTTGTCTTCGGGTCATCCTTGGATCTGTTGATCTAGCTGCCCATAGCAATGACCCTTTGTGTCTTCTAAAGACGTGAGGGTGGGGGTATATACAATGAGGATGTTGAGAGGACCTGCTGAAGTGGCAAGGCGGAATGACAAGAGACGCTCAGTGTCCCCTGAGGGAGGCTCAACCGAGGCAACGAGGGAATTTATGATAGCGAGGCCCACTCGGTGAAGTAGGTGTAGTTTTCCTCTTTAAGGGAGATACTGGAGGACAACATGATTTTCTGGAGGGCAGCCATACTGACATTTAGCCTGATGAGCTGTCTGTCGGTGATGGCCATCTTACTGGTGCCATCCACTTCCCTAATGAGGTCAGAGATGCCTATGCGCATGGTGCGCACGAATCGAAGGACATGGTGCGCACGAATCGAAGAGCTGGAGTCTTCTTTGTTGGTGTCTTGTTTATTTTGTCTGGTGAGGAATTTCCATCTCCTTGTCATGCTAAGCAACACACTGAGCTCCAGACACCCACTGGAGCAGGAAGACGTTGTCGGGTCAACACCTTACTTACAGGGGGCTGCCCGTATTGAAGCTGGTGGTTGTTAGCCAGTGGGACACGATGATCGGGTGGGAATTATAACCCGTAGACTGCTAGCTTCCGTGTTGTTTCCTCACTCGGGAGTGAGGCTGGATTGGTCTCTCCATGGTGCATGTTTGGGCTTGGAGTATGGAGATCCTGGGCCGCCAATAAGTCATGAACCCCCTCACGCCCTTGCTGGCGAGGTCCAAAGAAATACTTAGTATGCCATTTGGCACCAGATTGGATGCAGTAGCTGGGTGCATAAAGTCGCAGTTGACACCTATCCATCTTAGGAGCTCACCTCCGAATTTTCTGTCTGGATTTACTCTCGTAGACGTTCCTTCTCCCGAATATATCCTCAAGGCAGCGGAGCCATCATCCAATAGCTGGGACTTGGTGGGTTTGGACTCAGCGTTTCCTTCTTCTAGACGAACTGCCTGACAAGGCTAACGAGCTCCATCTGCCCGGTTTTGGAGTCAGACTTTTCCTTCTCATAGACTAACAAGCCAAGTCTGCCCACCCAGTTATACCACCGGGCACTCGGTCGCGCCACATAACAGGCTCTGTAAAAACTGGAGTCCCCATATGAAGGTGATACTGTAGACACAGTAGAGTAGGTGAGGCCACATGCAAGTTTCCTGTCTGGGTCTTTGTTTTTCAAAAGCAGCAAAATAAGACTTCAAAATAATATATCATAGAAACCGGATATATCATGACAAGTGTCAGTTTTAAAGTTTTGTATCGACACAGATGCGACTAAAAGAAATGATCAGGTCATATCTGAGTTAGTCCGAATGAGGGATGGCAGTCAGAGTCGATCATCGCAAATAACCTCGATATAGGAAAAGTCTAATTATGGCTCATTTACTGGAACATTTAGCATCCTGTTGTTAGAGTTGTGAACAATTTGAAACTATTCTATCAATATGTAATTATGAAAGCATGGATATATGCTAGAATATGAATTGAAGTTGAATTTATGGCAAAAGTATTTCCGATTGTCCCGCAGCAAACCTGATATATTATGCTAACAAGATGCTGTTGGGTATCTACACTATGAATTTTTGAATTCAATATTATGGGAGACAACTGTGCATTGCACAGATTGGAATATTACAAAACAGTATGTGTCAAGAAACTAAGTTCATACTAAGTTGCACGATTGTGACTTTCTCGATCCTTTTTAATTCTTGTTGTTTCGGATAAGATGTGGAATTATTAACTTAATAGTTTGAACAGCTATTGCTTTAATTGCTCTTTGGTAAGCCCTGGCTTCTGCTTCACTTATCGGAATTTCTGTTTCGGGTTGTCGTTGACGACCTTTTGCTTCATATTTTGGATTTATGCATTTGGATGTGGTTGCAGATTTTTTGCTTTATCTTGATGCGCTAGAAGCAAGGTTGGATTTGACTCTAAACCATTCGTGAAATAACAGTGGTCCATTTTTCTGTGTTCTAATATTTTTACACGAACTGAGCATAGCATTGGGTGGATCAGTAAAGAAAACATTTTTGGTATATCAGTAAAGTTTGGTTTTTGCAATGTTATTTGACGTATTGTATTTAATAGGTGCATCAGTACAATTAATATCAGAATATATCATATCAAATATCATGTGATCAAATAATAGGCCCCAGCCAGATTTTAAAATTTTTATTCATTTGTGGCTCTATCTTAAACCGGGGATACTTTATGTCTAATTTATGACAATGCATGCATATTAAATGTGACCCTTCTTATCGAGGATGGGATTATTCTAAATCATTATTATGTCTTTTCTCTATGCACTGCCATATTTCAGAATTATTAAACTGCCTTTGTTAGGTATTGCGTAAAGATATGCCTGTACATTTGGAAGGATAATTATGCCATATGGCACCAATTTAACAAAGTATAGTGGTTTTCATATTCAGTCTGAAATACCAATGCAGTATTTTACAGCTCTAATTTCTGCAAAGCTCATTCAGATATAATTTGATTTTGTTTCAGCAAAACAAGCAAAACAATATTTCCATGTAAATTGAGATTGCACTGTTAAAAACATGTGCACGGTTTCAAAAAACTGATGAAATATCGGTCACTCTCATTATTCTTGACGAAATACGAATGTTGGAGATTTGAAAAAGAAACAGCCATGAGTAGCTAAGTTTTCATAAAATGTTTTGCAACATTAATATTATCAGAAAAAAGAAACATTAAAAACAGATAAAAGACGGAATGCTGCTACACATTTCACTGACTCCTCACTTTCATGGCAACATTTATCATATCTAAAGATTATGGTACAAGCTATTGCCAATCCTATGTCTTCTTGGAATCGATACAAGTGATAAAGTGCATACTCTACTGCACATTTTTCTCAACAGGAACTAGTAGCGAGTTATGGTTACTACACAGGTGAAGCCACCGCTACCCGTCCATAAATCGGATTACCTCTATAGTTTTCTTTGATAGATAAGCAAAGGAAACGCGATTGAACTGTGTGGTTACAGTATCTTTGATTATGCTCTGTACGCATTGACGTGCGCCTGAATAGTATTAAATGACATAATAATGACTAGTAAATGGGTACATATTGAACGAATGATAGGTCTTAGCAACATATTTAAAATGTGACAAATGCCTCAGATAGTATGGACTTGCAATCGCCATCAGAAATAATTTTTAATTGCAGTATGGTATGTAATTTTAGTACTGGTATTGTTTCAAAACACATACACGCTCAGACACACACACACACACACACACATATATACATTGCTTGCAATCATGGAGTTTAAATGGGTGTGATGGAAATAGACAGTATGCAAACATTCATTGTTTTGTTCTTTAATTAGAGTTCAGAATATATTGGCTATAGAATAAATATTGCTTACTTTAAGTACGTGTCATACAACATTTTATCAACTACCTCCTTTTTGAAATTTTGATATAGCTAATGTGACGCTATGTCTTCTGAAAATTGCCTTGCATATTTGCATATTTGCCCGAACATTTCCTATATTGAATTTTGAGGTTACGAGTTCTTTATTTATGTTCAGTACGTGTTATTTTATTCCTGGGTAGAACTAAATGAAAATCAGTAGTAAAAGAGAACGTATCGAACGAATAGTAGATCTAGCGAAAACGTTTACAATTCTACAAATGAAGAAAGCAAATATATGTCATCAATATATTGATTTTTATCTGTCTTCGTATGTAATGTGTACATCTGTACAAGAATTTTAAAAGGAGCGCGATGGGAAAATAAATTCACTTGCATGTAAAATATCCATTCAGCGTAAGGCTGATGTTGGGCCGCGGTAGACATTATGCATACGCATGTTCGAATAGTAAAACTAATGTTTTAAATCTTCAATATTGCACATTATGGTGATAACATTACACTTTCTTTACAAATTAGTCCAGTGACATTGAAATAATGGTTAGGTCGAACGACCATAGAACCACATTAGAATCATAAAATGACTTTATTTGCGACCCGTTTCGGATACAATTTCGTCTTTTTCTTTCATTAACGGCATTGTTTGACATGTTCTAAGAGTTTTAGCAAACAAACCTTGCAACCATCTCACGTGTACATTTTTCCCGAAGTTCTTCCCTCAACTGATAACTGACCACTACACATCAGTGGACGACAAACGTATACTTCCCATAATATATAAAGACTCACGGTATCACAAATGTAACAAAAGAAAGTGACGCCACCAATTTTTGGTAAAACTCAGCAACTATATTATTTCTCTAAAATACAATGTAAATGTTCAAATGACACTTACAGTATTATGAACTTAATCCCAAATAATCCTATATAACCTATTCAGGAATATAGACTGTCTCGAATGAATTCCTAATGTCAGTCATGTTCTGATACACCAATGATATAATCCAAAATGTCTTCGAATGAATTCAGAAAATCTATAATAACGTTTTAATCCAAAAGGTCAATGAGCAGTGTTTAATTCCATTGAATAATTTAAATGAATAATTCCTCTCAAATTGTATCTAATATCAACTATAATTGATGCCAGATAAAAGAAGAAACAAAATACTTGTTAGCCACACACTATTTATACAGATCCCAACTTGACCTTGGGCTAATAGATTACCTTGGACAACCGGAATTTTCTCCAGATTGTCATTGTGTTCGATTTCAGGAACTTTAGGTTAGCAAAGAACGCTCAACCTTGAAATAAAACATTAGGAAACATCTTTTTTGTAACTTAGAGATAAGATTATAATCAGGCAGAAACAAACTTCACTTACAACTTATAAAGATGACATCAATCAACAAAGTATGCATAACTACCCGCTTTATAAAGGAAACGAAAGATTTATACGATATAGCTTATTTTACATATTAGTTACATATTTATATATTACTATAATAATTAAAATAACACATGAAGATGTTTTATGAATGACACTCAACTTATTTACACACAATATGCATAAAATAAAACAATTTAGTAATTCTATCCACGTGAGACTGTTTCTTAAATCAGATTATCCGTTCCTTGCTGTGTTGTCCAGCAGCATCAACTCCACCTTAACTATCTGTGATTCTTATGTTTCATTTTGTTAATGAAGGTGAGGGGTTTGTGATCACTGAGGACAACAAGAAGGAACTGAACAGATATACCTTTGATACATTTGGAGCAAATAGTATTCTGTCTCACTTGTGAAACAATGACTCCTAGTCCTATTTTGTTATTGTGAACTAAGGATCAAAGAGTAATCTTTATTGTTAAGTAATTTTTGCTGTACATATTTAAATAACTTAATGTTTCTTCTAGTAAGTTGCAGCTGATTGTTATCACTAATCATGAGTGGCCATGTATAGCAGATTCAATAATGACTGTATTGAATAACTTGATAGATTGTTGTCTCATCACAACAGTGTACAGTATCAAATTATAAAACATTCTAACATAATCAATCATTCTTGATCTGGCGCTCAACGCAAATGTTGAAATCCTAATTCCGTATTGCACACCCAGACTGGAATAAATTGTAACTACTCTAATTTGTTTAAAATTTCATCTGCTCTTTAAAGTTGCATTGGGCAGGTAATAAATAATAAATTCATATCAAATACAAAACAAGTGTGTTTTGCGCATAGGCAGCAGAAAGAAGTCCTTTGACATTGTTTATGAAAATGCCTTGGTCTAAGAGCCTTGTGGAATCCCCACAAAATGTTCAACTCATTCTTTTCCCCAACTCAGTATAAACATGTATTCATGTGTGTATATTATGAGGCCAGATGATCAACCTTCATTTTTATATCATATATTCAGACTGCAGTTATCAAGATGTTGTTAGTCCTCTTGGCGAGGGTATGTGTAGCTGGGTCGCTTTAACAGCCACATATTTCCTTAAATTTATTTTTAAATAGTAAAACCAATACAGTAGATAGCTCTATTTCATCGATGTTTTGGCATTTAAGATTATGGTTCTGAAATTATGCAAACATTTGATCAGATAAAAATAAAATTCCTGTCTTTGGTATTAGAAATGGAAATCTTAAAATCCTGGAAAACCCGAACTAAGTGACGGAGGACCTAGAATCAGCGATTTTATCCAGATATCTCTTGTGCTCTGTGCTTGACATCCGAACAAAGTATTTCCGACATATCTTAGTTAATGGACAATGATGGAAGACAGCAATGTGATGAGAACCATGATCAGCATGCAAGATTTGAATGTCTTTTCGAGACATCCCAACATCTTCCTATACATTCGAAACACTATATATCTCACTTGTTGATCGATAATAACACAAGAAACATCGTAAATATGCATCATCTTGATAACTTGTGGACAACTTAAACTTTATTGGAACATCGAAACAGAAAACTGATATATACAGTTAAGTTTTAAACATCTTTGATTTTGTACGCTGTTTTGTTTTTCGCGTTTATTGGTGTCAACGGCAATTTTAGAATAATATTGGATATATCGTGCACAGCAAATGGGAGGTAACTGCTTTTCTAGAGGACACACAGCTGAAGAGAAGATGGGAACATGATCAGAGAAGAATGTAAATTCCTTCACCTTGCAACTTGCATTAGTAAAATGCTTGAGATACCACAAAAGTGTCATCTCACTTGTAGAATAGATGCAGTAGTCACATCACACAAAACAAGCTTATCATGCAATACATCGATGGTTTGTTGGGACCTTTAGACAGTAACATTGTTAACACTATGTATCTTTATTGATGTTTTCATTATACTATACTCACATCTCTTTCAAATGGAGTATTATATCATTTCAAATGAGGTCAATGACGTGTTATAACATTCTAGCAAGTAAGGACAGTACCATGAAGATGATTATATGAATATGAAGTTAATGTCAGATGAAAATTTGTAGCTATATTCAGTTGCAAATTCCATCATCCTACGAACTCTTTGAATACAAGTAGCTTTGGAACTATTTTTATTTTCAGTAGCAATATTTCGCAATGTTTTTTATCATGCTGTTATTTTGATTAATACCTGTACTGTTAAATAAAATATATAGTCCACGTACTTTTTCATCGTTAGAGACATGAAAATGTTATGGACGTGACTGTATTATTGTCACTGTCATAGTTCCATAAACTTTAAATAACAACGGCTCACATTATTAGTTATTATCTTTGCCAAATTATGTTATCATGACCTGTACCTTCGATAATATTCTAATCAAGCAAGTGCATATTGGATTACCTCGGTTACTCAAAATGAACTTTAACCGTGATTTGAAATCATTAGCTACTGCCATATATAATATATAACCAGAAAATGAGTGAAAAAATACAGCCATTATTATGATAATACATGTTCATGCAAACTATACTAGAATTAGTTAATCCGCTAGTTACTCATATTTATAGATATCAAATTTAATTTCCCATTGTGTAGTAGCAATATTTCGTGAACAAGTGAACTTCCTGAAAATGAGACAATTGTACAATCATATTTATCCGGGAATGTTGTCATCGGAAGTTGTGCAAGTTGTGTTATTGATACACGAGAGATAAAAACTACCGGATGAGAGTATTCTCGGTCTATGCTAGATACAAATCATATTTTGTACTTAAGTATTACTGTTTCGACTTAATTAGTCATGGATATAAAATTAAATCCACTGTTTTTGACCTGTATGTTCTTGTTAAATGACAAATACAAATCACAGTCCAGACTTAACTAGTATTAGGGCGTAATATATTGCTGAATTATGTGATCGTGCTAATACCACTAAAGCGACTTTCAAACATGTGACCAAACTATTCAGCAGCCTGCTGGCATAAACGTATTTTAATTGTACAGAAGAACGGAGATCCTTGATCAAACATGGCTAATATTGACCAAATATGCAAAACCTTTTATAAAAGACCATTTACAAACCGCTAAATAAAACCTAACCAAACTTGTGGCATTAAGGTCGTTTAGTTTTGTTTTAGTAATAAGATGTGCCGGTATTGATGAGATGACGTGTATTGTGTTAAGCTGAAATTGAGAACAAGCTGGAGGCTCTACATGTCATATGATTTGGATACAATATTTTAGGTATCTTTTTATATATCAAAAGAATTTCATAATCATTAAAGTTTACATATATTAATGGAGTGATTTATGCACTGATTGGCTGGCCTTGTGGATGCACTAGAGGATTAATGTATGAAAATTATTTTTATCAAACTTGCTGTAATATCAACAAAATCTAGTTTGTATTCAAGAAAAACTGGTTTATGAGGCTTCATTTGAGGCACATTCTGAGCACACGAGATGTTGAATAGTTATTAGATTTTATACAAACTTGTTCCTTTGATTTAGATCAAAATAATATCTGATTAGTTCTTTAACCAGCGATTAATATACACATTTGTTGAAGTGATCTGTTCTGCTGATTTTGTTACCATTCTCCAGACTTTACATTTGAATACATTTTTATTGAACTTGCTGTGTGGCGTTATGTTAGCAGGAACTGAATGCGTATTGTAACCAGCCAAATTTATGCATCGTGATGCGTTGATCTTGTATCAGATAGATCTACCAGAAGCTTTTGAACACATTTTGATAAAATTTGATTTTGTTGAGAGCATAATTAATTCTTAATTAATTTTATGAATAGGAAAACCCTAATTGATATTAATAGATTGATATTACAATTTGAACCATAAAAATTCAAAATTTATTAAATCACTAGTAATATCCTGTGGTGACATGTGTCATGTATTTAACTGGACGCTTGTACTAATTACATAACAAATTCTTCCTTGATAATTATTAGTAGATAGTAACTTTCAACGTCATCATCAGAATCTTATGTGTAACCTATTTCCTTTACAAATTGTTTGTTCTTCCTTTAAACTTATTTTTGTTGGTATATACATCACATATGTTGCTACTAGAAAGCTTGTATAATTGAGATCTAAACGACAATAGAGCATCGGTCTCATTTTTGTGCATTTTTGGCCGGTTTTTTTAACATTATGTTTCACAACAAAATGTGACAAAGTCTGATAATAGAATCAATGCCATCGGGACGAGACATATTCCTGTCCCACATCAAATGACTAATTTCTTCTGACTTGGAATCGAATACGCACACAATCTGGGGGTCAATAAAAACCTAGTTTATTATATTGTTTAAATTTTGAACAAATTTAGAAACAATTTAAATATAAATCAAAGAACATTTTTCAGATGAATATTTCCTCGTGCATACACATCTCTATATTTTTATGAATATATTGTCTTAAAACAAGTAACAAGAAAGAACGAAAACCAACAAGTTTGTAAAATTGAAAATACGATATATTTCCCTACAATCAAATGTGAAATATCTACAAATAGCGTACAGTATGGTAAATGAAATCCTAAAGTCCTAAGTGTGCTATAAATTCCAAAGGTAGTCCAAATGAGTTACAATTATCCGAAAAGAGATAGTGGGGCTTCTAAAACTTATATCCCTTTCATTCTTAAAAGAAAAGAATGAATTCATTCCTCTTCGTGGAAGGGAATGTTTGTCATTCCTACATGATACTAACAACATCGCATGAAACAAATACAGCAACAGTTAAGTGTTATTGAGTTATTGGAGTTATTAAAACTTTCCTCCACTTGTTGATATCTTCTTCGAACCAACAACCAAACGGCACACGTTTGCCCAGGAAAGATGCCATGTCCCTTTTGTGATCAATTTTTGACTTTGAACATCAGTGCTACATTTAAAAATATGAGAATGAACTTGATGAAGACGTAAAGAATGATCAGGACAAGAACAATACTAAGCACGTGGATTTTTCTTTGGTTTTTTTTTTTTGTTTTTTTTACATTGAATGTACACAAGAGACCGTCATTCACATCCTGGACCTTAAATTCATGAACGAAAAGAACCGATTTACTACCCTTCTTGCAAACGAACCTTGGAAGTCCTACATGTATCAAATAACACCGCATGAAACAATTGAACAACTGAAAAGTGAATGAGATTTATTGATAGTATACTGCTATTGTTGATATCTGTATAACCAATAACCCAAAGACACACCTGGTCTAAGAAATAAAAGATGTCTTTTATGTGACCAAGTTGTCGAGTTTGATCAACCAGCACCAGAACAAACACAAACACGTGGATTTGAATGTACACAAGAGACATGCACACGCTTTCGTAATTATTGTGTTAATAAGAACTCATATTTTTCACTGTACAAACTGTAACAAGATTCACGAAGAACTAGCAAAAATCTTTCAAGGACAAACACATTGGCTGATTATTTCGGAAAAGATCTAAAGCCCAATCAAAGTTCACTCGAGGGAAGAGGACATTCAGTGTTACAGGGATTGTTGTCGATACGAAACGGGTATAGCTCATAATTTCATGGGTTACATCGGAAAAGTTCTTTTTAAACATTATTCAGAACAAGGAAACAAAGATCCAGCAGTCACCATCAACAAAGTCAAATTCATTTAAAGTTTGTCAGGTACGTATTAAGATTTCAATGATTCTTTAGCCATACCCTTAAGCATAATGTCTAAAACGTTTGGAATGACTAAAATGGTGAAAGTTGTTTGTGCATTTTTTCAAAACCGAATCTGTTACGACCCCAATGGTACAGTCATTGAACGACTAGCATTTTTTTTTTCTCTTGTTACAAAAATCACTTTTAAGACCCATTGATTGTAAAAGAGGAAATATTACCGATATGACGTAGACAGCGTTGCTGTGAACAATGTCGATTATTATTTCAGGATCACGGAGGAATCGAACGGAAAAATAAGCATCTACCATAACTAAAACGTACAAATCAAAATTAAATTCATGCCCGAAAATTAACTAGATAACATACCATTCAATCATATCTCTTGATTAACCCTCGAAACTCAACGTTTTGCTCTGGTTCTAAATATACACAACATGCTAGACAATGTGGAGGCAACACAATTTTAAGTCTTTATAGAACCATGGATTTATATTAAAAACAACAGATGGTGTACAAGTTCCACTAAATATTTATTTCACGGATGTCCGGATTGGTTTCCTCAACGACACCTGAAATGTCTTATGTCAGAGTTTGTAATGAATGAGTTGTACTAAGAAACAAAGACATTTGAGTCTAGAAAGTAATGAATACCATGTGATAGGTGTGTGCGACAACATTATCGATCAATGTTTCAAAACCGATTGAGAAATTAAGTGCATTGCAGAAAGTTATGCTGTGGTGGATATTGAACATTTGAAACATACTACAGTTTGGATGGAGGACGAACCAATGCAACACTATTGCCGTACGACGTGAACGAATCGCAAGGACAGGAAAATCATTACGCCTTAAGTGTTTCTATATCACTGGTTGACCCAGTATCAGATAGTCCCGGCTGGGGGAGCAATCCTGAAATGTTGAAATAACATAAAGATGTTGAAAAAATTCGTCATTATGAAGGCTTGACTTAATGTAGAGTATTGCCCGTCAAGAACTTGTACTACCTGTCATACCACACCAATACTAAGAAAAATTGATGTTTCATTTATACCATCTGTGCTGAGACATGCAAGAATGATAATTCTTTTTGCCACAAAATTTATGAATTCGCCTTTACAGAAATATGTACGAGTTTCGAATTGTTAATTGTTATCAACCATTTATACCAGCTTCAAAAAAGTGTAAAATATGTGTTAGGTTCCGGTCAAAGAACAATACAGAGAGAACAACGACGCACGTTCAGTAATATGCCCAGGATACGTCAACGAACTGCAAGAATTGAAAGAAGAAGCTTGTGGTTATCCTTCTTGATTTCACAAAGACAAGGGCAAATGCAAAGAACTGTACCGAACACAAAAAGGCATCACATTGAAACAGGTGGTAAAGAACAAAAGGAGACGACCGTTTTGGAAAAGTTATGTTGCATTAGTTGTGGGGAAAATTGGCACAAATAACGATATTACAGACAAAGGATCCAAGTCACTGCAAGAAGACAAGGGAATACTCATGAAACATATGGAAATATTCGGTGAAGGTTCAAAAAATTAGAATCAGAATGAATAAATAAATCTTTAGGTCATTTACGCTGTTTTTTTTCAAGCATCTAATGTATCTGTTTTTAATTGGGGATTACACGAGTAAAATATATTTGCTTGTATATCTTATAATTGTTTTTAAATATAGTTATATCGTACTTGATGAGACGTACATGAACACATTAGTATTGCCTACACAGATTGTCTACAAAGCAACTTTAAACTAACATAGAATTAAAAACGTCAAAAGATATATAAGTCAGGACCACAAGTACATTCCTCATGTTTAGCTGCTTTGAACGAAGGCAAAAAAGTACGTCTAATACAAAATGCATTCCATTTTATTGTTTACTTTTGGTTAAGACATCGAATGTCAAGAGCTGCTTTCTAGAATAGGATGTTATCCCACCCTCATGAACCATTTTACTTTACAGATTATCAAATACTGATAATAATTCCAACTGAAACTGTAAAACATGCCGTGCGAAATGTTTAACCAGATTATTTGAATTAACTTTGAACAATTAATATTAATATGTCCCACGTGATTAAATGTCTATATTGTTTTGAATATGTATACTCAGAATTTCACAAGCAGTACATCATACAGGATCTCATTGTACATCTAGGTTATATTAAAGGCACAAATTTGGTAGCGCATTTGAAATACCCGAGAATGTTATCTCCATAATGAATTTGCTTATGTATGGTAAAAAAAAAATTTTAATTTACAACTTTAACAGTACTGTGGCATTGACTGATCCCAAATTCTTCTGAATAATTCTCCTTAAAAATTATTAGCTGACACTCTTAAAAATACACCGGAATTGTTCGAACGGATCATGTGAAATAAGCTGGTACAATTGACCTTCATACGTGTATTATCCATGTCTCATGTGTATAAATTGTTATCCTTGTTTAGAAACTTTTGGAATTGGGATTTCACATTAGTTGATTGTATATGACCTATTTGTAGTTGATCAGTGAGGTACATATTTGCCTGCATGCACTTGAAATATTAAAATATATGTGTTTCCATCATAAATTAGCTTCCTGATGGTACTATATTTTTAATTATATGCATTGTCACTTAACTTACTTGTATACTGGTATCTGCTAATCTACATTGTCTTACACTTTGTGATAGCTAAAGTTGCCTTTTCAGTTATTTAGCTTGTATATGGTTGACAGTACAATGATAAACATACATATTGCAAACGCATATATTTTGCAAGTGAATAGTCATTTAAATACATGTAATTTAGTTCATATGTTTGAGTATCACTATGTCAAGCCTAATGTGTTCTGATGTTCCGGCGCCTTTAACGTCATTTTCAGATCTGTCTAACACATTTTCACTTATTTTAGGTACATCTTACTGATCTATCATATTAAGAAAACAGGTTATATATTTCCATGACTCGTCTGGATTTTGGAATAAGGTTGAATTTTATAAGCGTCAAGCTCTCCAACAGTCGGTTTGAGATACAATGGTCTCATTAACATATGTCCAATGTTCCAACCTAAGTCACCATAATTAGTTCACACTACTACTCTGTTATGTTTTACCTCAAAGACATGGCTTAGGTCTTCGTGAGAAGGTTCGGCACCAGTCACTCTCTTGATCTGTACTTTCTTATCACATTGCCACTCTTGTGGTTATTGACATTGAAACACAATGCACGTTTGCTATAAAACATTACTCTGATCCCATCAAAATAGGGCATTTGTGTGCACTATTACTTAAACCGACAAATTGCTGAATACTGGACACAGTAAATCTGGAACACAATTGTCATTATTTTTTCGTGTGTGCACTTATAAGCCTTGGAAAAGGCATATAACAACTTGCTACAAAAAAAAACTCCTGGACAAAATAGTATAAAATGCAGACCGGCTTGCTTTAAACATCATTCATAAGTCATCTTTTTGATGTCTAAAATGTGTACGTTTTTATGAAGGAATGTATGAGAATTTAACTTTACTTTGAACATTTTTTAAAATATACGTTCCGACTTAATATCCTATTTAAATTTAATTGATACGGCCGATGTATCTCAAACATAATTGAAGGGCGAAATGATCTTGTAATACATTTAAATTTTTATTGCATTAAAAATAAACCATTAATTTCTCAATGTTCGAAAATGAAATTTTAAAACGATCTAACAGTTTTGGGAATTAAGCCTAACATAATCCTAAAAGTTATATCACAAGTCCAAAGGTATTGCGTGTTCCGAACTGTTAATTCCAATCTTGATTGTGCTGATGTGCTAACAGTCTTGAATGCGCCGATATACCAATAGCCTTCCTATTGAACAATGATATATTCCAGAATGTCCTTTAATGAATTCTGAATAAAACCAAACTTGTGTTTGGTTCCAAAAGTCAATGAACACTTTGTAATTCCAACTAATAATTTAAATAAATAATTCCTCTCAAAATATAACTGAACACAACTTAAATCCATGCTACAAAAACTTTGGATAAAATAGGCATGGATCTGTTTTGTTGATCATAATCTTTATATAAGAACCTAGGATCGGAATGCAATGACGAGAATGTGTGTAAATTTCCCTTCAAATTCTTTAATACGTTCGTCTCCAGAAGTCTCTTAGCTCATAATCAATGATGAGTATTGAACTAAAATTCACGTAAATATCAATTTATAAACGCACAAACAATACCGAAATATGAGGTTAGTCAGGCACACACTAAAACTCTAAAACTTTTTGAGTAAATTTGATTATCAGCTGGAGCCTGAACTATTCTTTGTGCATGCAGATGGACCAAGAGAATTTCAATAATTAGGCTGATGGTTACATTGATACTTTTCTCATGTTTGTTCAAGCTCAAACAATGAATGTTGCATCCGCAAACATAAACAAACCAAACCCAATACAAAACAAGCAAGCAAACAAACACTTTACGAGTAGCATCCAATTAAAAGTTGACAGTCAAAGAGACAAAGATTTCACCAAATCTCCGATCCAAGGTACCTAGTGAAGAAAAACTTGAAGTTATTAAAATAAACGTTTATGAGATTCTAACTCACCAGCACACTGAAAATGACACGGATATTGAATCATGAGGTGATAATCTTCTTGCAGAATTAAAAATAATGCATCAGAAAATATATCAAGACAAGTGGCCAGTTAGGATTTATATAACGAGTTTGAAAACAATCTATGAACGGTTAATCATTTGGATTACTTCTCGATGGAGGTCTGGGGGGATTATCAAATACGAGCAATATCAGTGGCTCTTCTTAATAGGAAATTGGTACAAAGAAACATACAAAGGAAAAAGGACACCAATGAAAAAACGAATGCTCTATATAGTTTTCAGAAATATCACACCAGTCATTTGGTCAAGATTGCAGCATATAATAAGATAGATGGAAAATTAGTCTAGATAGTAACTGTGTAATGGCATACGTTTTGGTACGTTTACATTAATGTATGATAATCATGGATCTGAAAGTTGCAATAGCTCAACGTCTAGAGGAAAATATACTCTTCTATCGTTGTAGCTGCCTTTTATAGAGAGATAACACCTAAATGAGAACAGAATATATTCATTAAATAGACTGAAATAGGGAAATGCAATTGCTAGTGAAAATCAGATGTGATCGGTTTTGTGCCACTGTACATGGCAACTATATTGATCCGTCCAGTCCAGATGTTTTCAAGTCTACATTTTAGCCAAGTGTCAGATTATAACAAGATTTGATAACACTATCCTATGCTGAACAAACGCCTAACGCAATATATAGCTAACCCATTTATGACGATGTGAAAAGGGAAGGATTGTGCCGGAAAAACAAAGGAAAGATATCCAAACATACATGTTTTGCAAGAGTGAGATCTCAGATGCTATACAAATGCTCTTGAAATTGATGAAGCTGAAATAGTTGTCATTTACAATTACTCAGTTAACGATTGATTTTGCATGAAAGTACCAAGTGCTGATCTACAGGTATAAATGTATACATCATCAAAAATATATGGGTCATCCTCACATAAATCGGACGCAACAAAACATAATTATCAACGAACAAACGAAAGCATAATTAAAATGATAGCTAGTTCACAGGAGTAGAGATCAAATATTGATACACAGAGGAAGTCACCATGTAGGCTGATCCAACAGGAGATTCAAATGTTTCATAATAAGAGCAGAAGACAAACGATGCTTTTGTATTTAGTTCAGTTGATGTATTTATGAGAAGCAGACATGCTTTGTTGGTTAACAGGTGGAGCAGACAGAGTCTGAGCTAGTTTCCAAAGGCAAATAATAATTGAGTCCAAACGTTTTTACCCTACTGTATGTACGGAGACATTATTGTACAAAGATATCGGCAAGATAAACCTATTGAAAACGGGGAGCAAAGCTCATGACTGATAGTGATAGTAGGGGCTCATAGCCTCCACCAATATATACCACCACATGCCTACAATTTATATAAACCCATTCCCTCCAAGACAGTCAGAGCAAATAAAATAATAATAAACTTGTTAAAGAAAATGGGTATAGAAAACTAGTCAGCAAGAACAACAATTTAGTTGTTTATAACATAGACCAATGTATTATGTGTTGTTCCTACAAGTACAAAAGGACATTATAAAATATATTTTAGACGCTATAACGTAATGATATATGCACTTGGTAACGCAACCTTTTCCTATGAGATGGATACTAAGGGGTGAAGGGTCATGCAATGTTGAAACTTATCATATTCCACATGTACTCTCGTGCAAGAAAAATGAACAGCAAGGAAGTCGCTTACAACATTGATAGCTTTTTGTCATGCGCATTTCTATACTCAATTTAAAAATTAAAATAATATCCCATATTAAATAGAAATTTCTAAATTGTGGACATATAGAGATATAATTGACTTAATGTATGATCACATCGAAACTAAAAAGATTACAAAAATGTTCCTAGCGGAAACGTATGGTATATCATGTAAAGAAGGTGAATCCTTGTGGTTACGTTGACGTTTAGACATCTATCAGCACCGAACGCAAATAAACACTACTAAAACTGTGTATGAGGATAAAACATTTAACAGTAAACCAGTAAACGATATAAAGGATCCAAGTCGTGCAGAAAACACCACATCGCCTCTTTATGAACTGTAAATTTAATGCAAATGAATTAAATTAATTGCTTGTGGCCTCTGAGATAAAGAATGATAGACCAGAATGAATCAATGCCAGAACCCTGTCTAAAAAACACCAGGTCAATTTATGATGCTAAAAGACAGCGATGTTTATTATTCATATATAATGTCCATACCCTTTGTGCGAGGTGAAAACTTTCAACAAAAGAGTATTAGAACATATTCTGTCGTTTTGTTGTTTTATTAAGGTTCCTAATAAGGATTTACCAGGTATCGTTTGCTAAAGACACTTGCGAAAATTTAAAATTCCAATAATTTTACTTTAACTCTATTCTGTGATGAAAAAATCTGCTTTCTTCGAAGGCAGTGGAACAATTATTGCTATCAAGAAACGTGTTTCCTTTACAATCTTTATGCAAAATAAAAAATAAAGTTTTTTATAATACATTTGTCAAATATTTAACGACATACATTTAGAAAGTAAAGTTATCACCTTTTATAGTGCTGATATTTAAAGGTTTGAAAACCGTGTCGTGTCTTTGTATTGATAAAAATATTGAGGGAATCAAACATTTGTTTCAATGATTAGTTCAACGGATGCATTTGAAATTTCGGAAAGAAATATCAACGCTATAAATAGGAAAATGATTACAGTGATGGAAGATATTACAAGGCAGATATTGTCAATAGTTCCTGTTGAGAAGACAAAAACACTCGTTGTTTAGACCTTTCGTATATATAGAACAGTGCACTTGAGAATATATAAGCGACTTGATTCAGTTGTAGTCCATTTCCGTCAACTTAGGTGTTATATTCAATTGATACAAATATAGAACATATTCATGAGATAAAGTAACAATTAAATAAACCTCTTTCATCGTTTGTGTTGGTGTCTATAATCACAAAACCTTTATAGATATACAACACAATGAAAACCCTATTATATACATTGTAAAGCTGGTAAAGATCGACATAGTATGTATTGTCATGATCAAAAGAAAAATAATTTTACTCAACCAACGGAAGTTCCTTTTGCACGTTCTGAAACTCGTGTGCATGCATTATGAAAAAGACAAGATACTTCAGCCACCATGGTCTTTGTTTCTGAGGGTGTTTATTGTTTTGCTAAAATGTTATTTGTTTGCAAGGATGTATTTATTTGTTTGTTTGATACAAAGTACGTATATTTGCTTTTCTATAACAATGATTTTAGTGAACCTCGGTTATCTCCTTCTTCTACACAATAATCTTTGTAATATATTATATAAAGGATTCAAGTCGTGCAGAAAGAACCACATCGCCTCTTTCTGAGCAATAAATGTAATGACAATGATTTGAATTAAGTGCTTGTGGCCTCTGAGATAAAGCATGATAGACAACAATGAATCAAGGCCAGAACCCTGCCTCAAAAATACCAGTCAAACGGTCAATTTCTGATGCTAAAATACGGCGTTGTTTATTATTCATATATAATGTTCATATCCTTTGTGCGAGATGAAAATTGAATGTTTCAGAGATATTGCAAACGTTATTCGTTCAGCAAAAGGGTATTGGAACATATTCTGTCGTTTTCTTGTTTTATTAAGGTGTCTAATAAGGATCTACCAGGTATATTTTGCTAAAGTCATTTGAGAAAATTTACAATTTCAATAATTTTACTTTAACTCACCTGTAATGAAAATAAACAATTTTCTTCTTTTTCTAATGCAGTGGAACAATTATTGTTATCAAGAAAGACGTGTCCTTTACAAACGTATTGCAAAATATAACACAATACAGTTTTGTATAATACATTTATCAAATATTTATAGTGAAGATGGCATATTTTAAAGACTGAAATTTA
The DNA here is from genome assembly GCA_028554795.2 of Sinohyriopsis cumingii. NCBI lineage: Eukaryota > Metazoa > Mollusca > Bivalvia > Unionida > Unionidae > Sinohyriopsis > Sinohyriopsis cumingii. The sequence goes on along the minus strand of CM068840.1, from coordinate 47,955,776 downwards.
AAGGTTTAAAACCGTGTCGTGATGAAAAGATTAAATTAACGGATGCATTTGAATATGCGGATAAAAAAAAAAAAAAAAAAAACATCAGCTCTATAAATAGGAAATTGATTAAGGTGATGGTGGATATTACCAAGCAGAAACTATTTTGAAAAGACAGAAACACTCGTTGTTTTGACCATTCGTGTATATAATACAATGAACTTGAGATAATAAAAGCGACCTGACTCAGTTGTAATCTACTTCCGTCAACTTGGTTGCTATTGTTGATTGATACAATTATAAAACATATTCAATAAATAGAGTAACAGTGAGATAAAAAAAATCCTCGTGCGTATTGATGTCAACTATCACAAAACCTTCATAGATATAAAAATCAATGACAATTTTAATATATACGCTATGTGTCATCTTCCTTGCCCCGTTTCATGTACGTGCATTATGCAAAAGAAAAGAGACTTCAGCCACCTTGGTTTCTGTTTCTGAGGATGTGTATTATTTTGATAAAATGTTATTTGTTTGGATAATATATTTATTTGTTTGTTTGGTACAAAGTGCGTATATTTGAATTTCTATAACAATATATATATATATATATATATATATATATATATATATATATATATATATATATATATATATATAGTTTACGAAAGTGTATTAGTAAACATTTTGAAATTCTTTAATACCTTTCATTGGTTTCATTGGTTTGTTTGAATTTATGGGTACCGATTGTGAAAATAAGTCATCGTCTGAAATTAGATGTGAGATTAATCATCTCTTTGTTTTAATCTTCTACCCATATTAAAGTTACTGTCATTGTCAGTTTGTGTGATTCCATCAAATATAATGCCTGCATGAACAAAATCCCAACATATACCCTAGCCCTTCTGTTTGTACCTGTGATGGTATGTTGGATTAAGAAATATAAGTTCCCTTCTTCCCATTGTGTATGCAGCGGTATATAGGATAGTAAGTCCAAGCATATGAACTATACCCATACCTTTATATGTTTCGTGGTGCGAATGATAGGAAATATCAGTATATGCAATAGCTCGTTTACATTTTAAGTGTCCCACCAATAATAAATTCCTATTTTACCAGAAACGCCACATATAAAAATATTACTCCTGTGCCTATAGTGTGTCCATACAGATCCTAATGCTAATCTATGAAGGTTTCTAAAATTAACTTCCCCTATCCTCATGAGCACCCAAATGAAAACGACGGTATAATGTTAAATTCTGCTTGTTCCAATTCCGATATTTTCATCCCCAAAGCGACCAATATAACTATTTTCATTGTCATAATCATGTCGATGAACACATATCCCTACTCTCCCTTGTCTTGTCCTCAAAACCAATACAAAAAATAAAATCATAATGAACTGTGGTGGAGTGGCTAGGCAGAGGGACATGCCATGGCAAATATTAGTTAAATATCTATAGTTCTTGTTCCATGCCCAAAAAGTACATAGATGTATATACTTTCATAATTTTATAGCGTGCACTAGAATTCTGACACCCTTGTACACAGATTCAGACAATTCATAAAACTTTTTCAAGGGTTCAAGTCTTTGTCTTGAACAATGTAAGAGTAGTTTCTCAACAAAGCCCATTTACTAGCTATTTACTTTATGTGTAATATATAAAGAAGAAATGTCCATTACCTACCAAGGCTCCATTCCCAAAAATGGATACAGCGTTTTGCACATCTTCACACCATCCCCAATCGAATGCCGATTTTATTCATGACATTACGGACGCAGGCAAGTCCAATTTTCATAATCACATAATCACCACTCTTTCTTCCAACAAACAGCGAGGATAAAACTCCAAATGTAAACAAAACGTATGCGATATTTAGAGAAACCAGGGCTGAGAACGTTTACTATATCAAACCGTGTCGAAGAACATCGGTCGCCATCAGCATTAAACACACCAGGAAAGTTAGTCAAAGACATTTTAACGCATGATATTCTGATGCTGTAGTGGACAAACTGGTCTATAGCATTCGTTCTCACACTTCTTTTGATTGCATTGACATTCTTGGAATGAAATGAAAGACGGTGGATCCGAATACACAATGAAGGTGATTGTCTTTGTCAAGAAGATAAAAAGGAAGAAACGTATATCATTCCACAAGGTATACTTTGATCTAGAAAAAAACTGTAATTTCAAGACAAATGTTAGATTTGTTTCAAGGTATGTACAATCAAGGCGTTTGTCTAAGATACCATATACTGGGATAGTCGGTAAATGCACGTTTTGTTAAATTATATCCATAGAGGCGTGGTATTATTTTGTCTCATTGACAAAGCAGCAGTCGAACTTAGGAAATACATTTATAATATACAAACATCTGAATGAGGATCAATTCTAAATTCCCCACCCATCCCCTTCAGACATGAACTAGCTATACAATTAACGCCACACTTTTCTTATAGCCCGCCTTCTTTCCCGAAGCCATGCGTTCATCCACTTGAATTTATCAAACGTATTTAAAAAGCAAGCGATACACTGAAAACTTTCTCCCATTTTCTCATGTAATAACTATATTAATCAATCTGAAATGAGAAAAATTATTTTTGTTTTAGATTATCATAAACAGAGCAATGACGAATTAGTAAAATTTGAATTTCTCTAATTATTATTTCCATCAGCCAATTGGAACAAACATGTGGCTCTAGAATACTTGTTATAGTGCTCACTATACGGGTAGTAAGAGTCAGTAATCAAATACTTTCATGGATATAACAGTACGCATTAATACAATCCGTAGGTAGGTTATAATTTATACCTTTCTAACTCGAAATTATTATTGCAACAAACAGCGTAGACACGTAACATGCAGTTGTGTGCGTATTTCACACGACGAGTAAGCTAAGAATGCAAATTAATATTCAGGTGAATCCCATTTAAACTATTGACAACAAACAATTGAGAAACATAAAGCTAATGAGATTAAATTGATTAATACATTCTGAGAAAAATATGTCATAAGATTCCAGAAATATTACGGCAAATTCTCATGTAAATATTGTACAACTTATAAAGACGTGAACTAAATTGTATAAGGTAATACACACTTCAGAAGGGACTTGTTGCCGGATGAATCGACGTTCCTTCCTCTTAATACAGGAAAAATTTAAGCGTCGGAATAATAGTATCAATTAATTATTGCATCCGTCTCCATATGTCAACTCCATGAATGCCTCTTGCAACCTTTGGAATGTATTTTTAACCCTCTGCTCCTTCAAGTGTATCTTTACGTCAAATGCAAGTAATCTTTTTCGCCCTGTTACCCGTCCTGTTATGATGTTCATATTGAAAAGTTCTTGTAACTTCTAAAATAGAATGGTTTATATCAATATCTGACTTTGTATTATGTAAAGATGGTATATTTTTGCATTTATCTTTGCTTTGTCTGCCTTTCATATTTTTAAGCAACTAAATCAAATCATCATAATAAGAACAACATAAACAATTAATAATAATAATAATAATAATAATAATAATAATAATAATAATAATAATAATAATAATAATTACAATAACCCGACTAATTGGAGCACCAGTTATATACCTCGTAAACTTGCAAAACTGTGGGTAGACGCTAGAAATAATATTAAAACCAGATTTGCAACTGAAAGGGTCTTCATATTATTATAATTATTATTGATGATGATGATGATGATGATGATGATGATGATGAGAAACCTCTGATTTGCCGCAAAATTCATTTCCGACCACAGATAAATTAATTTTACTTACCCTCTCCAGTCTGCATTCATTACAGAGAGTTGTAATAATGCCACAAATGAGACACAGAGAAAAAGCATAACACCTGCAATCATCCCCGTTAAATATCAATATATGGTTACGAAATTGTGTGTTCTCTGCTAATTTAAAGTTGTTCTGCAATAACAATGCGGAAAGGTAGACACATAAACTATCTATTCACTTGCTCTCTTTTTGGTGGTGAAATTTGTCAAAAGGAAGTTATTTGATTATTTCGATTTATGATTAATAATGATGTAATTATCTGGTACTGTAGACAGCAAATGTAATTTAGACTAACATTGTGTTGTTGAGTCATTGTAAGTTACAGACACAAGTGTAAGTAGTATAATGTTGTTGTTGTTGTTGTTGATGTTGTTGTGGGGTTTAACGCCATTTTTCAGCACACGATAGGCTATATATGGCGGCCAGTATTAATGGTGGAGGAAGAACCAGGGAAAACTCCGGAAAGAACCACCGACACATGAGTAGCAGTAGTATAATGTAATGCAAAGCAAAGTAGTACATTGATTACCGTCTAAATTCATTTTAGCACATATATAATTAAGAAGAGCGCAGACAAGGGATGGTTGTTGCATAATGCGAATGCAATCATGGTCATTTGTGAGAACGGAACTTGATTCAAGACATTAGCAGCTTGTTATGCGTTCTCCTCTCCTCTCGCAGAGGTCTTTCATCGTCTTTGCTGAACTAAACAACGATTAAAGGTTTCTCAGGGAAAATTTGTGAACGTCTTTGACTATGTTGTTCTGCTATTCACAATTCTTCATTTTCAATATGTAGACATGCATACAAAACATTTCGGGTTATCTCTAATAATCGTCGGATAAGACTTTTTCCAGATTTACGTTTATACCTTTCATGTCTTCCCAGTGTCATCTTTGTAATGTTTCTTTCTTTTGCTAGTGTGACAGTAGCCTTTCAGAGATTTATTTTGCTGATCACGGTCAAATCGTTTTCCCTCCCATAGACGTTGTCTTCACATCACACACGCATACGCAGCAAGCCCGCAAGAATCCACAAAATAGATTTACTAATACTTACTCATGCCAGAGAATATTCATTCTGGGTAGTAGATTTTAAGCTAGATCAGTAACAAATAAAACTAATACTGTCATACTACTGTAAATCATTCAGTTTTGCATCCATAAAAATGTGATTATGGTTTTGAATCATTAAGCAATACAAGTGAAATTTTCAGGACGCTGGGAAACAACAACTAGATTTGTACTGTCTGGGAATAAATACCTGTTTAGGGTCTGTCACGCCTTGGTTCTGTATACCTGTTTGATGTCGTCGGTGATTTTCAATTCCCAAAAACATAGTCTCAAACTCTGCAGTTTCGATAGCTATTGAGAAAACATTACTAATTGCATATAGAAAATTTTGTGCCACCACAACCAGTTTTGAATCGACGCGTATTAGCGAATGCAGCCATAACGCGATTATTTAACGTGACTGTTTTAGAAAAACAATTAGAAATTGAACATAAATACAATGTAAATGTCTGCAATCTGCATATCGGTTCAGCTTAATATGTTTGCGAAGTCGGGCGAATTTCATTTGGAATTAAACGCCAAAAAGAGACTGAAATTATCAAAAGGTCTCAGATTGTAGTGGTGATAATAGATGCGACATTATCATGACCGGACTATTTGTAAGAAAATTGGAGTTCTGAAAACAACAGCAAATATTTTACGTTAGGCGAGATCGTTTTACATGATACTATTATGATTTATCTCCATATTCTTCATATTAGTGCCTAGCATTGGTTGAATGCCGAAGTTCAGCTACCAGTTGTTTTCCTTCTAAATTATAGACAAGAGCAGCCTGGATATTGCTCAATGTTAAGTTCTTTTTAAGCTGATAATAGACTCCGTTCAGTAGTCTAAAGCATGCCAATCATATATAAATCTGGTTCAGCGTAAGTTATTGTATGAATAAGTTTCTGACCTGTGATAATACTAGTCAAACTTGTCGGTTATACGGTCCCATCTTCTCTCAAGAAATATGTTCTCTTGACGAAATTTATCTGAAAGGATGTGTAGTTTTTCAGGGAAGAAAGTCTGAACCTGCTTGTTGTACTGTCCCCAAAGGAACCTCTCAGCATATCAATTCCGCTCTCATCTGCTTCAAAGGAGTAATGCATGAAATTTTCAAATGTATATACGCTTCTTTATTTTATTTACGTTGGAGATAAAAACCAGAAATTGGTTTTGTTCGGTCAGGTACCAGGAAAGACAGAAATAGAACATTGCTAGGTGTCATAAGCTTGACACCACAATTTCAATTAACTCGTCGTCACCATATAGTTGGGATACAGAATTTGAGCGGTAACTATTAGTAGCATTTGAACCTGTCTCTATGGATTTCGTACGTACAATCCTGATGAAGAGTGCACCAAAGTCATGTGAACTTCATCCAGTTCCAGATCACTGCTGCTTGAGTGCTTAGATCCAGTATTGCCTTCACTAACTAATGTTATTAATACCTCTCTTTCATCCGGGGAATTCCCATCATTTTTCAAAACTGCCATTGTAAAGCCTCTGCTGAAGAACCAACACTAGACCATAACAATTTAAAGAACTACCGCCCAGTTTCTAATCTCCCATTCATTTAAAAAATCTTAGATAAGTTTGTTCTATCCCAGCTTGTATCTCATCTAAATTCAAACAGTCAATGTGCATATCGCCCTTGAAACAGTACTGAAACTACTCTTCTAAAAGTAGTTAATGACGTTCTCCATGCTTTGGATAGCGGAAAGATTACAGTTTTCACCCTCTTTGATTTGTCTGCAGCATTTGACGCAATATACCAAGATATTTTACTTCACCGTCTCCAGCATGTATTTGGGATTCATGATACAGACTTACTGTGGTTCAAGTCCTACGGGGTCAACAGGACACAAATTGTATCTGCAAATGGAATACACTCCAGCCCAGTTGATATATGGTGTGGTGTTCCAAAGAGGTCTTTTCTTGGACCTGTTCTCTTCCTTCTGTACACTCAGTCGCTCTCAAGTGTCATAGATCATCATCCAGTGTCTCACCAATTGTACGCTGATGACACCCAAATGTACAACTCTAGCCACCCAACTGAAGTTGATGCTACCATCCAAGGTGTATAGAGGTACATTTCTGATGTGAAATCATGGTTGACATGTAACAAGCTGCAGATGAATGATGACTATTGTAACTCAGTTATGTCTGGTTCATCTCAATATCTACTTCAGAAACTTCAAAAAGTTCAAAACACAGCTGCTCGGATCATACTTTGAGTACGTCGATCAGAGCACACCTCCCCACTGCTCTCTACCCTACACTGGCCATCCATTCGATCCAGAATCAAACACAAAATGTGTTCTCTGTGCTACATTTCACTGATGGACTCCATTCCAACATACCTATCCGACCTCACCCATGTGTACACACCAGCAAGATACTTACGCTTCTCTTCTGACAATCGTATACTCATTATTCCCACTATGAAAACAAAGTCATATGGAGAGCGTTCTTTTCGCATACCAGGGCCCAGCAATATGGAATGAATTGCCCATGAACTTAGACACAAAGACACAGTGATCCCATTCAAAGGTGCTCTTACAACTAAATTATTCCGACTGCAAGAACAAACTTAAAGACCTAATGTTTCCTACCTTAAATATTTTCAGCATGTTTTTTATGTTTTCTAACTGTATGGTGTTTGCTTATGCAATCATATCATTATATATGTTTTTATGTTATAGGTGTTGTCTAATGTTGTAAAACGCTTAGAGCTTCTAAAGATTAGGCGCTATACAAACTCTTCATTATGATTATTATTATTATTATTATTATAAGTGGGTACCATTATTGACATTATTAACGTCTAAATAAGTAATTTGTTAATGAATTTTCTTGATGCTTCTTTCCGTCTCAACAGGTTTAAAAATGTATAAATACAGCTTTAGACCACACATTTCAATCAGTACCCGCTTATTACACTTAGCCGCTTATTACAATTAAGTTTCTTTCTGAAATAATTTCACACAATATACATCAGAAGGTTGCGATCCTTTTATGCAAAACAATTTCCCGACGAAGAGGGATAGATTTGTTATAAATGACAAGGGACAATCCAATGGAATTTCAAACATTAAAAGAATCTACCCAGACTGCCAATTAAATGTTTTACAAGAGATACCATTAGAATCAAGTATCTATGAAGTTCGATTATCGAGTAAAAGACTCGAAGATGCCAAACGTGTGAAACGATGAACATTACATGCAGCTATTGTGCGGAGTCTGAATATGACCTTTAGATTTACATATGGCGGACCATACTCCGTGCCGTCAAGAGATTAATTGCGGCCGAATATGGAAGGCATTACAGTGTAGAATCATATGTCAGATCGTTTACATGATGCATAGGCTCGATCGAAGAGCGTAGATCCTCATTTATCAGCGCATTATACAACGGCAGATCAGCTTCTACGTTTTTTGCAGTAGGATGCGAGAAATGCATAGTTAAATGAAGCTTTCCTTATATCCAAATACATCTGATGCTACTGATAATATCACTTAAATCACAACGAAAATAATGCGAAATGTTAAGCTAGGTCAGATGTTTCTGATGGTAGGTAACATCAATTCAAATGTTAAAAAATAAACATAACCAATGCTTTGTAATGGACAATATAATTAAAATAACTGCGACTACAAAGATATAGTTTTTTTTGTTATTTTGTTTACATATCTTCAAAACTTTACACAAATTAATTTTAGTCTACAAACAGCTGCATTGGAAACGAACTCTCCCTATCACTGTCTTTTCTGCCTTGACTTTATAGATTACAAGTAACAACCTTTAACTAAACAATATAAATAGAAAGACGTATTTTTTAATATAAATTAAACGGAACCGTACATGGCCATAAATAGCAAACTAACTCTAATTAAGTATATGCGTGCATACATATCATGTAATGCTCATTGCAAGAATATTGGGTTAATTTTCAAATGCATATAGGAAGATATTTTGTTTGATATATGTACTGTAAAACAATATTGTTTGGCTACATATGTCTCTATAATTGAATTTCTCGGTTTAAAAAGTATGGTATGGTTGTCTACTTCGACAGGATGATCGTTGTTCTTGCTAAACGTCATTGTATATAATTCTTCCGCATATATTCAGGGTCAGATTTACACTGAAATGTAATTGGTTCGTCTTTTCTTCTCTAAAAGTCATACTTATAAAGGCAAAGAAATGTTATCGTATTCTCAACAGTTTCTAAATGTAAATACTGAAGCAGCTGACAATTTTGTGAAAGCAAAACAACGAATAAATTAGCGATGGAACGTAGAGATTATAATTTACAAGTCTAGCACTTATTACTACCTGGAAATATATTAAATTTAGTTTGTAACGTGTTTCTCTATCCTGTTATAGTCCCCACGTGTACCCGATTATCGAATTATTGATACCACCTGCTAGATTATCTAATTATTGTTTCTTCTTTGTACCTGATAGTCTTTGTGCTTGTTACCATAGAGTGCATATTCCAGTGCGCTCTAGTTTGTCTTTGTAGTTCGTTTTAAATTTGCAATTTGTGATTTACTCTATCATAATACAACTGCCTAAACAAAATAAAGTTTTAATAATCCATATGCCATATTGGTCTGCTGGACAGACAACAATAAGCTTTTTTAAAATTTAGCAGAGGTATTAAATTCTAGAGAAATGGACATATTCTCCTCTGATACTTTTGAAGGGGATGTCTTGCATATGTAGTCTGATGTTGCCATGTTATTCAGCAACCTTGCTGTTTATCTTCCTTTTTGTATTTAATCTGAAAATACACTGATTTGATCAGTGTCCCTCTTTTTACAGAACCATCGACAACTAGCACAAAATATTAATGCTAATCAGAATGACATACGTATGATGTAATGTCGTTCAATCCATAAACAGTTTAAAATGAATGAAGATTGTGGACCAAAATATCTTACTCTAATCCATGTGAATTGTTATATACCTATTGTTTATTTAACAATTATATTCATGTCATTTATTTTCGGCCTTTGTTTGTAATTTAGAAACAAGTTTTAGTTATGAACACATGAAACGTTATACTTTCGTCAGTCCAAAGTTGATACATGATTTTTGCCTAATGTGATTTTGCTAACTGGCCCTTTGTCGGGTCAGCGTGTTGGGCCACCAATGGCCTAACGGTGCGTACTGTAAAACCAACGTCACACTAATGTCACAAGTTTACAATGATCAACGTGTGACTAGCACAAATACCCAACTGAGGCCGTTGAAGAAACTAACGTTTGGGTCAAAGTCATTTAGCAAAGTTGTGTCGATTTTAGGAGACAAGTTAGTATTCATTGGGTCAACCTTGGTCAAGCAGAGAGCGTATTTGCAAAATAATGTACCCATAGTGACGGTAAGTCAATGTGGTGGTCTAATGGTAATTTCACTTTTACCCTTAATGGCATCTGTTTATCCAGAGTGACCTCCTCTATATATCTAGCATTAGTATTATAATAATTTCATACAGTGAACAAGTCTCTTTGTTCTTTTCCATTCGCATAAATTCCTGGTTAACGTGACTACTGAAATTTAATTGTTTCGCATCCTCCTTGCAAGTGAAGAATGGTATAAGTACCAAGCCAAAAAGAGAAAATATAGTAATCTCTATACTTTCTAATTATGTTGTAAGTACTTCCAGTATGATCAGTTTCTTTGAAGAACATAAACATAACGAATAACCAACATGTAGCTAATTTAATACTTCTTTGATCAATTATTGACCCCATTTGTCACTCCAATCAGTTGTTGTTGTTATCCGAGGGTGTATATTTATGATACGCCTACACTGTAGTTTGCCTCTGTCCTTCTTCTACTAAAATTAACATTTGCATATTCGATGTTTAAAATAAAATTTACACACACACATCTCTCTCTGTCTCTCTCTCTCTCTGTCGGTCTCTCTCTCTCTCTCTCTGTGTCTCTCTCTCTCTCTCTCTCTCTCTCTCTCTCTCTCTCTCTCTCTCTCTCTCTCTCTCTATATATATATATATATATATATATATATATATATATATATATATATATATATATATATATATATATATATATATATGTATAGTAATAGTTATAGTTATTGGAGTCAGAGGAGAGCTCAAAGAAATCTTCTAATCTTGGTAAGGGAGATAACATTTTCGGACTTAAGCATAATAATTCCGTTCAATAGTGTCTCTCGCAATAACTCTACGTATGTAATATGAAATGAAACTGACAACTTATTTGTTCTCCAAAACGACACACAACTGAAGAAAATATTTACTCTAATCAGATAAGTTGGATCTATATTATTCTGCAGCATTCGCTCATTTTTCTTTTTCATCTACTACTAATTTTACTACTAGTTTCATTATATGTGGGGAAGCGTATGACCGGGGCTATAAAACTAGTCCACACTCTTAGGGACTGTAGTAGAGTTCACAGACCATTCCAAAAAAGTTATCTTATCCAGTGGTTTGGGATCTTTGCTTGGTGACGTCGTCTCAATGCTTTTTATGTGCACAGTTAAGTGTCATGCTGTTTGATATTATTTGTTCCTTATTAGTTCATGTTATCATTATAAAGGGATCTATACATTAAGTTAAGTAATGAAATGCCTGTTATCTTCAAAAGTAAGGCTTCTACGACTACCGTATATAAATCAATATATATTTATGTATATCAATGAAAACTTAATTAGGATGTTGAAAAGTTTATTAATCAATGATGATGTTCTAATGATAACAATAATGAATGCGTTTATAAATGTTGTTGTTGTTGTTGTAGAGTTTAACGCCATTTTTCAGCACACGATAGGCTATATATGGCGGCCAGTATTAATGGTAGAGGAAGAAGCTGGGAAAATCCCGGAAAGATCCACCGATCCACGAGAAGCTACTGGAAAGCTTTCTCACATACCCACAATGGCTGAATCGGAGACTCGAACCCACGCAGACAGATGTGAGATGGCAATGATCCGTAACGGAGAGCGCTTTAGACCACTCGACCACTCGGGGCCCTCTTTATAAATGTATTTAATAATCCAGTTGCATGAAGAGGTCACTTTATCTGCCGTTCTGTCTTTTTGCCCTGTAAAAGTGTAACCATTGAGCTCTTCGAAGGATTTAACCAAACTTGTTTCGCTTGTCAATAAATGGGGCAGGGGTATCTTTGGGTAATTCGAATTAGCCCCGCTGATTATTGATACATCGTTAATTTCCGTATCATCCGATACGGCTTTAATATGTGATATCCTCTGTAATGTACAGACGTTTTGAGATCAACCTTTTATATAAACATGATCGTTATACATCTGCATGTTTTGTGCAAAATACAAGATTGTGAGAAAAAAAATCTCCTAAACAAAGAGTTAAAGATTATAGCCATATATTGGGGTTAATTTATTATTACAGACGATTTCTCACACTGTTGGAGATTTTTCAGCAAAACTCGGTGCGAGTGTCAACCAAGCTTACAGAGTTGCCATTTGCTTGTTGCAGGTTCTCATCATGGAAATCATGAATATTGTGAATTACGAATTATAAAGAAGGTTGGTCAATTTTTTCATTTATGTCTTGTTTCTGGATCAAAACTATCATACTGATCTTATGATTTCTTTTGAACTTCATACACATGCCAAGTGCATCGCGTAGAGGTGACTTGTGCTATTAAGACTGGTTAAGCTGGAAAAGGTTATCATGTTACTGTGTATTTGGTTGTATTTCACATTTATTTTCGTTTCGTGCTCACTTTTGCTATCACATTTATGAATCTAAGAATATATGAGTATGTATGCATACTGAGAACAAATTATCATAAACAGCCGAAATACTTAGCTTAATTGTATTTGTTACCATCCAGTGGCAGCCTTCCATTATTGATTTTAGCTCCAAGGCCTGTACAATAATGAAACCTTTTTGGTGCATGCATAATGAAGATTATTACAATGCAGTAAAATATATGCTTCGTTGCGACCTATTATATATCACAGTGGCAATATTATTGTTTTGCGTTCGGACTGATTTTGCGAACGTAGCCGTCTGCATTGTCACAGATCATGTTTAGTGCATACATTCTGGAAAGTACACTACAACATTTCCACTTAAGATTATAGAGACCTATTGTCATGTAGCTATATCTTTCAAAACATGTTGCCTGAACAGGCATAAACTTTAATGGTTGTATTCATTGCTGAAGAGTAATAAATTTCAACTTAATCTAGGTAATGTGACCAATCTTTTAAGCGCTAGTGACAACGTTAAGCCATCACAAATATTTAACAAACACGTTGTCTAGACAGATTAGGAGTTTTATTGGTGCATGAATCCTTGGAAATGTTACCCTTTGCAGACTATATTTTGTTTGTTGTAACTTACCCATTGTACTATTGTGGGAACAATGAGCTATTGCGTTCTTATCGATACTCTTTGGTGTTAAGCCCTTTTGGTTTCAATAATGTTTATATTCTGATATGTTCCATGGATTTGGGTAGAAATGCTGCCACTCTATCACAAACTGGTCATTTTCCTTATCTTGTAAGCCAATTGCCAGGATACCTAGAGTTGTTTTTTCATTAAAATCAGTAAGAACATCTCAAGATAAAATAATTTATTCGTGTTACAGTTTACATTTTGTTTTCCAACATATTTCAGATTATTCTATTTTTTTCCATATATATTTACAGATATAACTAACAAGTAGGTACGTATGTATCATTTTACCAATTTATATAATACTACCACTCTTAAGTAAAGTCTTTTAGCCAATAATTTTGATAAATAACGCACATTCATCCACGAAGAACAATATATGTGTATAACATCTAAACTTCCAACATTACAAATAACTGGGTTTTCAGTTACGCTTGATTTTCTTCAATGGATCCTGGATTCATTCCCACCCAAAACGTTAACGTACATATCCGAATACCTGAACACGAATATAATCTACGATGGTTACGCTGGTGGGTAGCTGAATGTCCACACTAGAAGTACCTCATTGCACCACATTTGAGTGACGAACTTTAGTACGTTTTAAGATGAAAAGGACGGATTACTACACTCAAAACAAGGTAAATACCAACCTTCACATTACTGATATTGACGTTTATAAACAAGCTTCAGTAATTGCGCATCTGCGGTATTTTAATTTGAGGGTGCTTGTTTTATATCGCCTGATTTAAGCTAGAGCAAACAGTAAGAAACCACTTTGAAAGGAAGAGGCTTTGAGGAGAAGTCAGTTAAGGGGAATTTGCTGTGTAAACATTTGCACAGTAGAAGATTACATCATGTTTAACATATATCCTTTTGGACGAATAATGATTATGTTTGTAGACTATATTTAGAAAGCAATAAGAATAGAACCTGCAGAATATGGATGATATGCGGGATGAATCAGATGAGATAGATATTGGTTGTCATATATTTCCTCCACTGAAAAAGTTGGGATCATGTAATAATATTGTGCAGTGTACCCAGATAATGAGCACCATATCATATGCAATACGAGAAACAGAGGGTGGTATTTACAGTTGCATTTATCAACACAGGTTAATTTTAAATTCAGACATATTTCAAGATGTAACACGTTAAAAATACTTTTGAACCTCCAAACACAATGATATTCACTATAACCTGTTTACATTTCTAATAGAAAGTCCTTGGTAACAAGTAATAAAACAACAAGTCTGTGGAATAAATGAAAAAAAAATGTGTTCTTATTTATTGTACTTGACAATTTGGAAACAAAAACATGTTTCATTTCTGGTACTGGGTGTTGACAATTAAAACAGAAAAGATACTTTCAAATGTAAAATTCGTATCCTGGGCAGATATAATGGTGTGCAGGATTGTCCATGCTGAACATAACACATGCAGTTTTTTAATACCATGCAAGTGAGATAAAGGTTTTAGTTATTAATACTCCATTGATACTACATTGCACATATTCGTGAATGCAGCCTCGATTAAATTATTTTACCAAGTCCGACTGGTGTACCAATTAATGTTTGCTGATGTCCCAAATACAGCAATACCAATACCAACGGTGGTCGCTGCGGTTATATTTTAAAATTAATTTACCAAACTTAGTTCAGCCATGTCTGTGTACCATTACACTTCATTGACTCTGATATGCATCAAAAGTGAATTCGTATCCATGTACATCGTCGTGGATTTTTCCACCGTTCCACAGTTTGATCTTATCGCAGTAAAACTTGTATATAAGCAATATTGACGAGTCCAACACAAATGTGCCAACATAGGTCTTGACAAATTCGACAGGGTTTTTTGTTATGAACTGCTACTAGTGAGTCATCAAATATTTTGCATAAGTGAAATGCCGACTCCCCAATTAATATGTTTAGTTTGTCTTGTCACAGACAAGATCAACAGAGACTTGTTTGCGGAGGTTCTTTATAGGTTTGTTAAACGCAACATTGTTCATCAGTTTAAAGAAGTCGTTCTCAAACTTGTTCTTGTTCTTTGTGTATAGATTTGTACTCATGTGTATATAGGGCGTCATCAAGTCACGATGGATAAATCCAAGCACGGGCTACTTTTGCTTAGAAGCATTCCAAGCGATAAATACAACTCTTTATTTGGTTTACACAGTTGTTGTTAGTCAAAAAATTTGGAACGACCTTGGTGTATTCATTAAACTTTAGCCCATGGTTGCACACCGATACAGTAACAACCACCCGCGAGGCTCCATCAAAGCTTCTGGAGGAAGAGGACTGTCGTAATGGGTGTGGTACAACTCGTCTGGATACTCCAGATAAATGTCAAAGAAGTATCAATGATTGACGTTGCTTTTGTACGTGTTTGCTTTTGCTCGGAATACATTCTAACCCACCAACATGCATGGTCTGCACAGTGCTGATATGTAAAGAATGTTGGTGTCTACATGCATGTTGTAGCTGTTTGGTCGAGCTACTTAATAAAAGTCTTAGCATTGTCCTGGTCACGGTACCACACTGGTTGCTTAGTTGCTCCGTCAGGTGCGACAACATCGATATAAAACCCGCATGGGACTTGTACAACTTGCTTTGTATTTGATTAAGCTTTCAGTTGGGAGGGAGGCAGAGATTCTCATGGGAGCATTCAAGTATTCAAAATTCGCTTAGATAACACAAATAGGTTTGCCGAGATATATTATTTTTTCAAGGCTGATCTTTTTTATTGATCGCAGTATAAGATTGCTTAGACAAAACGCCGGTTTCATAATTTTGTTAGGTTTATCGCTGACCGCAGTGGAGATTTCTTCGGTGATGTATGTAACTTGATCCGCACATGTTTTGTAAGTGGAACTATGAGTCCAAACGTCCAAGCATCTGGAAAGCATTAAACCCCAACATCCTCTGGAGTGTAGTTTTCAAACCTCTGGAGCATATTTTCATTAATAGTCTCCGTGTCATTATGATTCAAGATCGCACCACTATAAGAATGTGGTTATAATGTTAAAGATGGTGCAATGTCTTCTTTGGTTACATAACCAGGTATTGTCATTTCCACAATGAGAACAAAGATAAATCTTAAATGCAGACGGCAGCACTGCCTGACCAGCGTGTTGTAAAGTTGAAAGTTGTTCCATTAAATGCTTTAAAAATGTCTGTGTTGAGCTTATGTACATTTATGACAATTGCCTTGTAATCTTGAAGAACACAAGTGCTATTGTAAAACTTAACCCCTAGAGCTGCGTTTTAATGAACAGACTAAAATATATGTCTCTCTCTCCCTTTCTCTCGTGTAATTTTAAAGAAGTTGTGACCTGTAATATAGTAGCCCAAAACGGTATTTGTCAATTAAATATCATCCGCTTCTCTGAAGGCTTTCGACCTTGAAAACATGTTTGGCGATCCGTCTTTTGAAAAGGTAGCTGTTACTAATGGCTAAAAATAAAATTATAATAGGATTGCGCGATTTAATTCCTGACAGAGAATATAAGATTTGATTAACACATTTGTATCATCTAGAACAAACCATTATCCGACTTATTTCAGTTTTACCTGTATTAGAAACGAAAGTTGACTTTGTCTCATGAAACTCTGATAAATTGTAGTATTCTTTCACCAGACACGAACAGATGACTGAAGACCTAACAAGCCTGGTTGCTACATTAAAGTACAGCCACATTACAGAAAAGATATGGGCTATGTTTCCGCGTCATTAAGAAAATAATATGTAGTAACAAAAGATTACTGCAAATATTATGGCATCAACACCATTTCGTCGGTCGTCATCTAATATGGACGCCATTAGGACGATTGAAAACAAATTAAATAACTTTTACAATTTGTGATACAATGTGTTACCACATTTTACAGGGTGCATCATGGTACCGAGATCTCGAAACTTTATAATAATTTACCTATTCGCCATCCATACAAAGGTCATAATATAATTACTTTATTTGTGGGCATTTGCCACGTCGCGTAACTAGTCAGTCAAAGTAACTTGAGAATTTGTCCCAAATCTATTCCCTAAAATTGATAAATATTTTCTGAATTTAACCATAATCTTTATCTAAAACAAATGTTGATAACACATTAAGATTTCAATTTAACCAGAGAAGGGAACGATAAATGTTTAGATGGAAAGCATTGTTATTTAACAAAACCAAAAGGATCCTAAGTATTGATCTCAACTGAAAATAGTAGTAACCTTCCTAAGTGTTGATAGATTAAAACCAGTCCTAAGAAGTTGAGTTTTATTATATATAGTGAAAACCATTAAAGAGCAGCAGCATCACATTTATACAGTCGAAGATAATGTAAATGTAGGTTGTGAATAACATCAAATGCTTACTTGAGATCAACAACTATGACAACTATGAGTTTACCTTTATCCAGATATTTCAAAATTTTTATGTTAATATGATCTGAGCTAAACGAGTGATAGACCTAAAACTCAAGTAGAATCAACATAAAAGTTCAATGGTATTAAACAATAATTGCATGGCTGGATATAGACTAGTTTTTCAACCAGTTTTGAACTCGATGACACAACATGTATTGGTCTGTGAAGAAAGTACTACGTTGTTGATGCGATTAACCATGGCTACTTCGATAATGTCCGAAAAGACACCAGCGCTGAGGTTACAGGTTATTATACATGTAAGAAAAAGTGCAACAATGGAAGCAGCCGTTTTATGTCTTATAGGCGTTACGCCATCAGGACTTGTAGATATGTTGCATTCATTCATCTCAGTTCATTCAAGGCTTTATTTATGTAATGGAAACTACAATAAGGAATATCCACCGAGAAATTTGTTGTTAATAATATCGGATATCATGTTGCCTTTACAATACAGTTATAGGAGAGTTACAATCAAGACGGTTGTCAGTAACAAACTAAATAGATCATTAACAGCATATGGAGGACGATCAATATCAACACGCTCTTCATCATCGATAAGTAGTTACGAAATTCTGAATTAACTGGAATCATTAAACTCCTAAGATGTTACAAAAATGCTTACGTAATCTTACATTGTCAATGTAGACTATTCCTGTCTGCATTTTCTGAAAAGGGCAGTAACATAATTTCTCAATTGCTCATCGTTGACAATACTTCATTTTATGAAAGATGCTTCTATGTATATACTCATAAAAACAAACTTGTTGTTGTTCGATTTCTAGGCTCTTACAATGGGGCGTGCTTATAAAATGCATTCAACGTCATTACGTACCACATGGAATTATACAGTTTGCTCTCACAAAATGCAGTAAGACAAACTTTGGTATTGGAGGACCTTTACTTAAAGGACATTTCATTGCTAATTTTCAATCAGAAGCTCCATTAATACTTTCTAGTTCATGATCCTGAAATAATGTCATGGGAAATAATTTGTGAAGTTGATATAAGTGTATTAGAAATGATATAAATTGAAGCTAAACTAATTTATATTCCTAGTAAAGAAAGTAAATATATCTACAGGACACTGTAATTCGAAACATAAATCGTAAACTGAGTGATATTGTTACATTCGGGTTTAAAGGACACACAAAACCAAGTAAGGATCCTATAACTTTATGTTAAAAGAAGCTAAAAACTTGACAAAAACTAAAAACCAGCGTTGCTTATAGTATCAAGCCCAGCTACAGACCTGCTTGATCTCCCATCCTGCTCTTGTTTTATAAAGGGTTAGAGACATGGTATTTTAATTAATTTAATATTTGTGCCTTATTCAAGGGCATGAACTGGTCCAGGCTCAGTTAGCCATGGGAAGATAAACAACAGAACCGAATCTGCAGACAGTCTCCGGTATCGAATATCCAAGAATGCTAAGATTAATGTTCTGGCCAACTGTCCCTACTAACAGTTAGAATCTGATACAGGCACTGAGAGTGAAATCATACTGATAACACATCCCTTCGTAAGAGGAAACTTTATGTTTTCGATGCAATACATTTCAAATTAATTAGCTGGCTTGGTACATCAATAAAATGATAAAACTTGCATGAAGCTTACGTTATACTAAAATTCATAAAGCTCAGAGTCACTACTGTTGACTTTTGTAAAAGAGTCTTGAATTCAGTGACCATCCAGAACAGAGGAAATCCAACAAATTGGTTACAGTCTATATCCGCATAAATTTCCTAATGGTTCCAAAAACAATACACACTGAAGTTCGAAAATTCCTGGAATCCTGTATCTTTTGTCGTTTAATTCCTACATACCTCAGTTACATGCGCGATAACCCATCTGCATTCCCATCTTGTTTGCCGCTCCTGTGCTTTATAATGAAGTTGTAATGCTAGAGCACCAAACACCATATAAGTAGTCGCTGGTTCATGCTTTGCATTTGATTTAACCATGTCAATGTGTTGTGGCCAGTCACAATTTCGAATCTTGTCCCTGACAGGTAAAACCTTAATCAATCAATCGCCCACACGATCGCAAGACAGTCCTTCTCGATAGCTGCATATTTATGCTCTCGTGGAAGACGTTTCCGGCTTAGATAGGTCTCCGCATGTTTATTACTGTCCACTGTCTGGCTTAGAACATCCTGAAATTCGTTGACTATGCACCATTCTCAAGTTTACCTCCAGCTTAAGCCAGCGTCATCTTCAACTGCTGTTGCTGGACAATTAATGTCCACACCATTCTCATTGTCTGCTTGCGTCACCAGCAGCACAGCGCGATTGTACCCACGCAGTAGGTTTACATGATAGGTTACCTTACCGCCCCTACCGGGTACAGATACCTGGTAGTTAACATCGTTTACCTTTCGAACGATATGATAAGGTCCCTGCCATTTTGCCTTCATCTTGGACGTACTTGATAGCAAGAGAATAAGGACTTCATCCCATGGACTAAATTATCCTGTATTCATGTGACGATCGTACAATGCTCTGATTTTCTTTTGGCGATTCAACTGTTTATCTTTGAGAAGAATTCCGATGTCAGCCACCTTCACATGCATATTTAAAATATGCTCCACAGATGACATCTTACTGACATCCTTTTCTTCCATATACAAGCCTCGAAAATTTGGCACTGGCCCTCTACTCTGCCAACCATGCAACACGACTGGGTCTTTCTCAAAGGGTGCGAATTCAGTCTCATCATGTGGGACTTCGCGGTATGCAAACAACAAATATGGCAACATCTCATCCCATATATTCATGTTGTCTGGACAGAACTTCCGCAACATTGATTTTATTATCCCGTTTCAACGTTCTACCTTTCCATTCGTTTATGGGTGATAAGGCGTTGTTGTAACTCAATGGATACCCAAAAGCTCATACAACTGTTCCAGTAAGGTGCTAGTAAAGTTAATCCATTTGTCTGTTAATATGACCCTTGGAAATCCCAAACGGCTAAACAACTCAATCAGTGATCAACCCACACTCGTTGCCTCCATGTCCTTATGAGTGAGGAAAACCTTCTGGATATCTCGCTGCATCATCAACCACCGTCAGTAAGTATGTGTGTCCATACTTCGTTCTAGATAACGGTCCTACAATACCCATTGCAATTTATGAGAATGGTTCTGCTATTACCGGTGGGCCAGCTATTAGATAGTTCTCACCTGCAGTCCGTTTTGCTGTCATCTGACATTTACAACACGATGTACAATATCTTTTTACATCGGAAAACATTTCAGGCCAAAAGAACGATTGGAGAATCCTCTCTTTTGTTTTCTCGAAACCCATTTGACCTGCAAAGGGTCGATCGTGTTCCATCTCCATTACCATTTTTCGTAATATTGCTGGTACAGCGATTAGCTCCCCTCCACGCGAACCATCACGATGTCATTTCCGCCGCAGCATATAATTTTCCTAGAATAATGTCAATGGCTCCTGCTCAGCCTCTTTACGAGTAGCAAAGGACTTCTCTCTAGTACTTTGCAATGAAATATCCGCAATCTGTAGCGTCGACAACATGTGCACATTCATTGCTGAAGGTTTATCAACTTCAGTGTCATCAAGCTGATCAGTATCTTCTGTCTCGGTGTTGATGTTGACAACTTCATTCTTATCCTCCTACTTACATTGGTCAGTATTCTCCACCGTCCTCTCATCGTCTTTTTATCATCAACCTCAACAAATGACCCTTTCTTGATAAGTATACCCATCCGCAATAAAGCTTCAGCGACTAAATTTGAAACAAGTACCACTTGCGCTGGTCCCTTTTAATGCGGAGTGTCGATATTTACCACAGCCAACTGTGCGGTAAATAGCTGACCCACTGCTCTGTATAATGTAACTTTATTCCCCTCCAGCTGGCAACTCTCGTCAACGAGATCTTCTCTTATCAAGGCCATATCGAAGCCACTTATCTTCACAAACATGATCTCGCGCCCATTTACACATCCTGTTTTTGAAATAAGCCTTTAAGTTGGCTTAACAAAACAAGTTGCTGGGTTGCCACGAAGTTTCACATTATCTGTTGGACAATACCTTGCAATATGTCCCCATTGCTTGCATCGATAACACTGCCTATTCTTACGTTGGGACTGGTCGATCTTTTGTTGAAAGTTTAGCTTGCTGCTGTAAATTCTGAATATTTGTCTTGTTGCTAGTTACATTTCTATTTTAACGAAACGTATTATTTTGCCATTGCTGTTGTACATTGATCGGAATATAATCTTTTGCAGCCTCTACAACTGGACTAGATCTCTTGCTCCTCCTAATCCACTGTGAGCGATCCTGTGGCAATTCTTTCATGAAAAATTCGTCACGGAGTCAAATAACTGGGTCACAATTATCCAAGAAACGCTTTATGTGCTGATCTGTCCTGGGCATCAGGCCACGATACGTCTCGGTGCTTTCCCTCTTCATGCTCACCAATGCAGTGAAATGTTCATGCGGTCTCCTTCCAAAACGATTTATCAGTCCTTTCCTGAGTTCCAGGCAATTGCCACAAGCTTGAGTTGCAACATATCTAACAGCACCTGTCAAAAGAGTTCTTAGCTGTAATACTTTCAACTCGTCAGGCCACTTAGCATGTTTTGCAATTCATTTAAAACTCTGCTATGAAAGTCACAATATCTTCTCTTTGTTCATGGTTATATGCCTGCAGCTTTACTTTAAATGGCATTGAAGATGTTTTTTTAACTCCAATTCTCTTTCATTCTTCTTTGCGTTAGGTGCTCTTTTTGTTCCTTAGGTGGTTGCGTGTGCTCAAAGTTAAGTTCCTCTTCATACTCTAGAATCTCAGTATCTGTAAATTCCATCAAATTATGTGCTGCCACTTCTTTTCGTGGTCGTCCTGGAGCAACCGTTGCTCCCTCTACTTCGACGTCATCAGCAACAGACATACTGACCAACTATATGTACGTACTGTAAGTTCTATCACTGTATTCACAGACACTGGACTAGCTTTTCTTATCTACGAGTTTCTGGGATTATACGTCTACACACGTTACAGTGATACACACTTTGCACTTAGCAGTGAACAACTGTACGTTATACATACAGTACAACCAGTCGCTGCTAATATTACACACAGATTCGCTGAATGCACGGCTTTCAGAATTGTCAAACACAATTCTAATGTATTGAACAATTCCAACTATTTCACACAGAATTATCAGAATCCGTACCGCTGCCACCAAAATGTTACATTCGGGTTCAAAGAACACAGAAACACCATGTAAGGGTCCTACAACTTTATGTCAAATAAAGCTAAAATCTTCACAAAATTTAAAAACCAGTGTTACTTACAATACTAAGCCCAGCTACAGAACTGCCTGCTCTCCCGCTCTGCTCTTGATTTAGTAAAGGTTAGAGATAAGTGATTTTAATTAATTTAACATTTCTGCCTTAACAAAGGGCATGAACTGGTCCAGACTATGTTACCCATGGGAAGATAAACTGCAAAACTAACCCTGTTAAGTGTCTGGTATTAAATATCCAGAATGCTGGGATTAATTATCTGGCGAACTGTCACTACTAACATCAAGAATCTGATACAGGCACTGAGAGTGAAATCATACTGATAAGAGATATGCATTGGAGATAATTTTGCAGCTTAAGCATTGACAATGTAAAATTGATATGTCTGTCATGAAATAATTTACGTGACTGAAAAATTAGATAAATATATATTTATTCAAATGGGATGAATGTATGTATCTTCATGTGGCTGTCGACAAATTTCTTCCACGTTCTCTTGAAACATATTTTCCTTTATTGACCAAGAACGCAATTCTAAACGTAGACTTGAGGAAGCACCTTTTTCGTCTATTATTGAGTGCAGTCCTCCTGTCTTATCAGCTTCTATAGTCCAATAATTAGTAGTTGGATCAATTTCAATATCCGCGCCTTCTAACACTCTGTCAATTCCAACGCCAAGATCTGGTTGGTCAACCTCCACAGCAACGCTGTTGTTGCTATTTGGCTTATAACACCTGTAGTGCGAATAACAAAATCTCACGTTCTTAAATATGCTTCAGAAAATAATAAAATAAATACATTGAGAGTATTCTGTAAAATTAATTGTGACATGTAATTATTTTAAAATAAATCAATAATTATGTCAGTTTGTCAATTTGTCGATTGTGTCGATAAATGCATGAATTATAAGTGTTGGTTTAAGAGTTACTTTACACAAATGCAATATAACTTTTTTCATTGTAAGGGGATTCGACATTTTAATGTCATGATCATTTCTAAGCATCGTTAAACAGAATATAAAATCATACCCATTTGTAACTTTATGCCATGGAAACGGAGAATTCATAAACCATCGAGATCACTCAGATTTAGCTTTATTAGCACTAATAGAGTCACTTTAAATTTGAGTAAGATTCGTGCCCTTAAATTATGGCAGAAATGTTTTAAATACATCAACACAAAAGAAACTTTGTCTTAAAAGGAACTACGTGCAAGCGTAACTTGCAGTGCTTACCGCTTTCGTGATTTGAAAACAAGGACTCCACAGATCAAAGACGTGAGTAATACAGCTGTGCCTAACAGGGTATTTGTTAAATATGGCGATCCGATTGTGTCTGTAAAAATAAACGTATATAGTAGCTTGGCGATATATATATATATATATATATATATATATATATATATATATATATATATATATATATATATATATATATATATATATATATATATATATATATATATATATATATATATTTATATATATAGAAAGCAAACGTTAATATAATATATTACCCACAATTAAGCGACAATACACATACTATTCAAGCTTTAGAGTAGCTCGGGATCTTGCCCCTAAGGTATGCATTGGAGAGACAACAGCGTACAAAAGTTTAAAACATAATAATATCATACAAATTTTCGGATTGAGTACAAAGTGTAAGACTTTCACGATCTTGACTTTAAATATTAACCGTCACTTTGTGGCCTGAAAATTAAACTTGTCTTTGCATTCTTTTGCAATATTTATTACTGAATAGTCCTGGAAGCAAAATAATATTTTCCTGCGCTTTCATACCATCTAAAACATAACTTGATTACTTCCGTAATTGCAAGGAAGACATACGTACAAAGACTCACAATATAATATTCCTTACTTGAGAGAAGATATAAAACTAGTACTATTTATTGAAACGTTTTTAGTTCTAAATTGTCTTGCCGACAATTTTGTAATGTGCCTTTAGACAAGTAACAAAAAGCTAGTTTTTAAATAATAACGCGTCTCGAATGAAGAATGCGTAATAAAAATATACAATTTCGAAATTCATAGAATTCACATTCGAACATATGTTTCGAAGACACAAACATACACATACACATACACAAACACACACAAACACAAACACACACACACACATATATATATATATATATATATATATATATATATATATATATATATATAATTAATCAATTATTTTAAAATAATATTGTGCCGTCAAAACTTACGGTAAGCATCAAACTGAAAGCTAACATGGCTAGTTAAAGAATACATCTCTCAACATAAATTATATGTTTATGAATTCTAAATCGCAGGGGGACAAAATTCACTCTCAAATTATAACTTTGTCAATATTATATTACCATAATAACATATTTTTAATATATCTGAATACTAACTCTTATGTATACGCTAAGTATCCTTTGAATCGAGATTTTACTTGTGCTACATTGTATCTGTACTTACATGAGACATAAATGTGCCAAGAATGTTGTGTTCATTTCTAAAATAGTTTGTGAGATATATTTTAAAGTACAGCTAATGTTTAAAAACCCTGCTGTTAGATATCATAAATGAAGTACATATATATCAATAGACATTCAAGCACACTGATTTAAGAAATGTCTTAAAGGGTTTTATTCTGTCCTTATGGTGATATGCTACGATATATGGGCTCTTGCAGCCTACGCCTTCTTCAGAGATGTCAAAATAATCCGCTTTATTAATGATGCAGACATGGGGTCCGCCAAGTCAATATAATATACCAAACTCTACGCAAACAAGAGTAAATTTAAGACCAAAAATTCAACTGGCCATAAATTCCCAAAATATTCTAAGATTTTTTTCTGTAACTGCATCATCCATATGAATGTTATGTGTCACTCATATGTTCCATGAGAAGAAGCAATAATAAACTTTTGTAATTGCTTGTCAATGGCTACTACAAATTTTGAAGAAAATCATATATATATATATATATATATATATATATATATATATATATATATATATATATATATATATATATATATATATACCGGATATAGGATACACTTCCTCTGGACCTGCAAAATAAGAGACACGTAATAAAATATGTCATTCTACGGAAGAAGCTTAAGGCGTATTGTTGGAAATAGCAAAAATATATACGCTTTTTTACCAAAAGAAATTAGCTTATTTCGATGTTGTCTTTTAGCTCATTGTCTCCTTCAACCTGTTGTTTGTAATAGGATTTGTATATTCTTATAGATAAAAATGTTATATCACTAAATATTCTTGATCCTTTATTAAAATGTCTGTGAATATTGTTTTCAGTTTGTGTTGAATATCTGATCATTATGCTAAAGCCTTAGAGTGTAGGTTACAATTCCTCAAGACTCTTGTGTATCAAACTAACTGTTGAGCTAACGTTACCACGTAAAGTGTACATGTTAATAAGAATCAAAATAGTGCCTACGATGTTATTATCATTGCTGCGCATGTCGTCATTTGTTGCATTTTAACAGTCTTCTTGAACTACAATCTTTTCTGAACTAGATTTGTAATTCTTGACCGTGTTAAGATTTCAAACTACCGAATGATATTGTGCCAAATAAATTGAAAATGACCCTCTTTCTATTCCCCTTCGCTTAGCCATGAAGGAAACATTTAAGAGCTGTCCTGTTAGAGAACAAACTTTATAACAAATTTTAAAATATGCTTCTCTTTTTTCAACGAAAAATAACTAACAAAAGAAATCGTATTATTTTAAAGAAATAAAGACAACGAAGCTACTAATGCACTGAAATCGCAAGTGTCCGTTATTGTTAATACTTCTAACTACTACTTAAACAAGCTAGTCTTTAATCTTAACTTACTATGTATATGTGCAAAAGCTTCAAAATTGTTTGGAAAGGAAACTATGACATTAATTGGATGCTCTCGACGGATGACGTCAAGCTTGCGATATATTGTATTTTTTTCAAGATAAAGTGAGACAAAAGGTGCTGGAAGAAATTTATTTACCAGTTTCGTGTGAAATTGTCAAGAGAATTGCCCCTGATGCTTTTCCTGTTTTTGGATTAACTGCTCGGCATATATAAGTACCCTTTTCTGTTACGTTGTAGAAGTAATCCTTAGAGTTTACAATGTCCACCCCTGGCCCTATAAAGGAATATTCACATGGAGGATAACAATCTGCAAAACAGTTGACTGTTTTGATCTGCGCTAGGTTTGAATGATTTTCTCTCTTCACTTCATTAAAGGATACAAGATTAGGACCATCTGAAAGGAGACAAAACTAATATTTCAATCTGAAAAACTAAATAAATCACCAGCGTATTTCACCTTGAAAAGCATTCCGAGTGATACAAATTGTATACTTATATGTACAATTAAGATCACTGATGAATTTAAATTGTATAACGTAAGCTGACCAAAAAAATGAATAGAAGATGTATCAGGTACCTTCATTTCAATATCATAAAACAAGACTGTTTCTATTTCTAGAAAATGATTTTTGTCATATTTATGATGAAAGGATAAAAGTGATGAAATGAGAGAGAAAATGGAAAACAGTAAAGAAATATTGTTTGCATACTAACTTTTTAAAGATAAAATATAAATATATGTAGACATGTTAGCATTTATACAAAACAAATATGAGCATCCGCATGTTGCAATAGCCATCTAATGTCAAAATGTCCCTTCACAGATTCTGTAAGCGCTATAGTTTTCCACATTAAAGTTCAAAGCAACAATGTGTTTGAACTGATACAATCTTGGCCTGTCTCTATTAAGTATACTTGTATACATATGTTGACTGGCATATATATATATATATATATATATATATATATATATATATATATATATATATATATATATATATATATATATATATATATATATATATATATATATATATATACCTAAACCTTTCATAAACTTATCCTTCCAAACAGAGATTGCACTGCATTATTGGGTTCTCAATTTTCGGATTTTAGATGGCTAATTAAGAGTTATAATTTATCCAGGTTAATTGAAGACCCAATATCTACAGCAACAAACTCGGTATAGCCCAATCAAGTTTATTTTCTGTACAGTACTTATTGTTGCTACATTTTATGCATCCTAATCAAGCTACTGTTGTTTTCCTTTTTTCAATATTTACACTAAGAACACAGATAATTTGGAATACTGATATTAACGATGTAAAACAGGCATTACAGATTTCTCTGAAGCATTAAAAGTATCAACAGTATTTCTCAGCACAAAAGGGATAAGACAAGGAAATCTTGTTCGCATTCCGTCCATTTAACAAAATAGTGTATGCCTAACTAGTCTGAATTTTTAACGTATCATTTTTAAATTATTTTTGTAAATAATTTATAGGAGTCTCCTTTGATGATTATGTTAATATTTATGTCATATGTTGTACCTATTCTGGTGGATATAACTGTATACGAAAGTGAAGGAAGCAAGGCATGCCAGCAAAACTTAAACTGACAGAAGTATACATATTATCTGAAAGAATGTAACTAGATACTTGCATATAACTTCCAGGGTGGTGCTATTAACCACGGTTTTATTGGTGACTGTATTCGTAGCTACGCAAGAGTAACTTCCAGCATCTTTTCTTGATATATTTGATATTTCTAATGCTGAGAAATCTGATACAAGCATTTCTGACATATCATGAGCACCATGCTTTATCCATTGAAATGAACAGGATAAATAACAGTCGACCAAGCAAGCAATGGTTATGGTACCACGTTCGTATATAGAGGTTTCATTTTTAAAGAAGTTAACGTCGTCTGGGCCATCTGAAAAAGTCACGATATGATTCAACAGCACAGTAAAAAAATATATAATTTTGTATATTTACTTATGGAGAAGGTAAAACAACCCCAACCACAACACTAACATTATTATTATTATTATTATTATTATTATTATTATCGTTTCAGATCTCAAAAATAGAAAAGACATGTAAATAGTCTTCTCGTTCCGTCCTTTGTAACAAATATCAAAATGCGAAAATAGTCTGATATTTAAAGAATGGTGCAAATATTTCATTGGAGCCTTTTTATGATCATTTGACTGTTTATACTAAACATTTTATATTCACGTAGAAATGACAGCATTTTAAAACAAAGTGAATGGAGGCATTCCAAAATAAAATCAACTTACAGAAGTATTCGTATTATTCGAAAGCATGTAACTAGAGACTTACATATAACATCCAGGGTGATGCTATCAATCACTGTTTTATTGGTGACGATATTTGTAGCTATACAAGAATAATTCCCAGCGTCCATTCTTGTTGTATTTGAGATTTGAATTGTGGCTACCTCCGATACCAGTATTTCTGAGATATCGTGGACACCGTGCTTTATCCATTGAAATGAACATGATACATAACAGTCAGCCAAGCAAGTGATGGTTAAGGCGCCAAATTCGTATGTGATAGATTCATTTGGAACGAAGGTAATGTTGTCTGGGCCATCTGAAGAAGATATTGGGTTATTTTACAACTACACAACAAGATTGAATTAATTTGCAGAAAAGGATTTTATGGGAAAGGTCAAACATTGTTGTTGCACTTTTTATTGTAGTAGTAGTAGTGGTGGTGGTGGTGGTGGTAGTAATAGTGCTGGGTGCGAAAGAAAGGAGATTTAGAATTTGTTCTTGTTTTCCATCCAGTCTACTAAATGTTGTATACCCAAATAGTCTCATTTTGATCGGATTGTGTCAATATTTGTTTGGAGGCTTACTTGATGATTGGTTTAATCTTTATATTATACTGCTTTCTAATTCGGATAGATTTGACTGCGTATTAAAGCAAATGGTATGAAGGCATGCCAAAATAATAAAAACTTACAGAAAAAGATATTATCCAAAAGACTGTATCGAGAGACTTACATATAACTTCTAGGGTGATGCTATCCACCACTGTTGTATTGGTGACTGTATTTGTAGCTATGCACGAGTAATTTCCAGCGTCGTTTCTTGTTGCATTTGAGATTTGCATTCTGGCTGAGTCCACAAGCAGCATTTCAGGAAAATCCTGGTCGTCGTGTTTTATCCATTGAAATGAACAAGACTGATAACAGTTGGCTAAGCAAATGATTGTTATGGACCCAAATTCGTGAATTGTAGTTTCACTTGGAACGAAGGTAATATTGTCTGGGCCATCTGAAGAAGATCTGATATCATTTAACAACAACAACACCACAAGGTTTGATAAGTTTGTATAAATACGTTTGTAAAAGATCAAACACACGCCTTAGGAAATATGTTTCTTTGCAACCAGGAATCAAGTACTTTCTACGATTCATCATCTGTAAACCGATCAATAGCGCACTAATTTATTTAGCCTTTCGCTCTTCTGATTCACTCTAATCAGTTACGTCATGCGTTCTTGTCCATCCCCTTCCCAACGAAAACCAATAGAACAAAGTGAACATAAGTTGAGGTGCATAGGATCTCACTTTCTAGGTACGTGGTATTTGACAATCTGCTAAATACAAAATCTGCTGTGTAAATGATATGATGTATAAACGAAATTATAATATAAATTAATAATTAAGACCAAATATATCAGACAGGAAAAAGCACAACCATAGATCCAGCCTTATTTCTACCAGAACTGTATGTTATGTATTTTCTGGGATACTACACAACACCCTACACTTAAAATGGTATATTAAAATTCACAACCATTATAATTCTGCTCACATCCCACCCCATAAACCAGGGAAAAATGCTTGAAAAACCATGTGATGATTTTATTTTAACATTTGAAAACACATACGACCAAAAACTAGCAAACACAGCAAAATACCCTTCATCAATGTCTTACATAGAGGTTCTAAAATTGTATTTAGGTAGTCAGCGCATATAAGCAAACCGAAATCATTAAATGTCTTCCTCACCTTGCATCCAAGGCATCTGCAAAATGTTGTTAACGACACATGCATATAAATATTGTCTGGAGGAAGAAACAAAAAACTTATATTGCTTCAGTCTTGTCGACCTTGACTTATTGATCCCAGAATCAATAAGTGCTTTGCTTTTCTCCAATACGAGTCCTGCAATGTATTTAGTCGTTGTATCTGACTGATGACCTTGATCTATGACCATTTAGCTGTCGTCCTTGTTGCAAACTAAAAACGTCTAAATGTCTGAGTAAAAGAAATTGTAGTGTCCTTCCTATTGTTTTTTTTCTTCCTGCTTTGTATGTGTGTATGTCTTATCTCCTATGCAAGCCAGCCATAATAGTTCGTCAAAGAACGCAATGTATAGCGCAGAAAATTATTTTCCTCTTAAGAGTCTTTCCAATGACTGTTGAATGTAAAGTATCTTTCATGTCTCATATAAATATAACTGACAAGATTTGGTTTAATATGGTATACAAACCAAGCTTTTGTTTAGAAACAGACTCCGTTATTTCCACTCCTTTAGCCCAAAATTATGTTTCTTTATCGTGAAAGTTCATATAATTATTTAAACCCCACCCGCAATTATATCTACCATATCTCTCAGGTCATGAAACAATAACATTTCCCAAGTTCTTATGCTCAAGGACGATATTTGAACGATTTACTTTGCGAAATCAAAATTATGGATAGAAAACATTGAACACCAACGGACAGGCATACATCATGACAAATTATTAGAAGTAACAAGCATGAGCTGATAGTGTAGTCCCTTCTAAATGCATCACGTGTCTGTCTGAATTGGAAAAATAAATCTTTTGATGTTCTCGTCGTAAATACATGAAATGATTGTTACACAGCATATCACTGTGTTCTAGTAGATAAATGTAGTTGTGTTGTTTTGTTTTTCAAATTCCATGTTCCGTGATTATTACTCGTAGCATTTTGTGGATATAATACTAGCAAAATCAGTGTGCTAGTGGATAGATTGACAGCACACAGACGGTACATCAGCTTTAGCAAAGACTTAAAAGCAAACCTGGTTCTCAGTTAATGTATTTATTGATGAGATAAATGAAGACACTAATAGGAATAAAATGTTGAACAGCTATTTAAGCTACATTAAATGACGCACATTAGTTTCATCACAAATTCAATATATATGTGTTGCTGCTTTTGAATAGGGTATTTATCCCCCTATGCCCGAAACACTAGACTGAAATTAGGGCTTTTTATACTAAGCTGTTTTCTTCTCTCAGAAGCAGCAATGTACCATTTTCACTGAAATAATTTTTATACACTGGAACTCATATAATTATGGTTACATAAATTACACAATCATAAACATGTACATGGGAACCTAGTGTATAATGTACGATGTCTGAAATTTTACGCAAACAGTTAAATTTGTGCTGGACTCCAATATATCAATTTGATTTTAAAATACCGTATACTGATTTTAAACCTAGTGTCAAAAAGTCCTTACGTCAGAAGAGGCAGGCTTCATGGAATGATGCAGTGAATAACAAACTTCATGTAGTCAAGCCAACTCTCAGAGAATGGACTCCTTCCTACAGAACCATACGTAGGGAAGAGGTAATCATTGCAGGAATCCGAATTGGTCATACTTATATCACCTACTCACACATACTAAAAGGTGAAGACCCACCAGAGTGCGTTTCTTGCAATGAACCTTTCGCTGTTAAGCACTTTATGATAGAGTGTTTCAATCTGCGATCTACGTGTATTACAATGTGCATGACATGCAGGAACTTTTTGATACTATAAACATCACTCGTATTATAGAGTTCCTGAAAGCAGTGAATATTTACTCTAAACTCTAACTTGTATGCTATCACCTTGTGCAGTTTTATGCAATATATATATATATGTATATACCGTCCCTTTTTAATAACTTTTCATCATTCTTCATTAACGTAAACAATTTACATCCCTCGTTGATCGGGAAGCTTTATTTTTCACCGTTACCATCCTATCGTTTTAATTTCAACTATTTCTTTTTTTATATCCCTGGTCGGTATGAGACTTTTTATAATTTATTTAAAGATTATACATATAACATTTTGTTTGGCGCTAAATAGCCTAACAGAACTGATGCACCGTTAAAACTCAATCAATCAATCAAAATTCATAGATAGTATCTGAATCTTTTAACTTTTAAGAAAGAATGTCCTATCACAATGGTATGGTTTGCCTTTTATTAAACCAGCGCAATGCAAAACGATTACGGGATCACAATTAGACTTTCTCCGACAAAGTAAAAAGTATTTTTGATCCAGAAAAAAACACCTTAACACCTCTAAACAAAAGACCAACTAGGTGAAATGAAAATTATCAAAGTCAGAAGTGGCACAAATTCTTCGTAGCCATTCTAGCACTGTTGCTGGCTGCGCCTCGCGTGCTTGCCAAAACGACTGCGTTAGGGAATGCCAAAACTGAAATGGCTCTGAAATGGGCGGGGGTGGACACATCTGTGATATTATTAGTCTAGCAAACGAGTAAAACAAGGAAGATGTCTTAGGCTATCACTTTGGCCCCAATAGCGGACATGAAGTCAATGTTTTCAGCCACGGCCTCGCTTCGGACCCACAGATTGACTGATTTTGATTTGCTCTAGATGGAAATGTAATTGAAACATTTCCCTCGTTGTCTTTATGTGGGATGAACTCGGAGCCAAAGGCTCTCGGTCGATAATCCCTCGAACAAAGAAAACCGGCATCATCAGCCCTAAGTTCACACGTTCGGTTGCATAGTCTTAACGACTCGACATCTATGGTATTTTGACTCGTCCAGTCTTACACCTCTACTAGAAGTTGTTTATTAATTAACCCGAGAAGGCGACGACAGCCGCAGTTTTATTCAACAATTACTTTGCAGACTTGGCTAGACAGGCTGAACAGCCTATATACAGACATATTGTTCTTGAAGAGATGCATGCGCTTGAAATTTCACCAACCATGCAGACGGTTATTTACCTCCTGAACTTAGAAACTACACTTACAAGTATATGAAATGCATTTTAATATTTACGGACAAGACTCGACAAAGCGGCACTGGTGTGGATTTGGCCAGGTTTGTTTACCAAAGCAGATTTGACCAAGTTTACCAGCCGGTTTTGTTGAGCTAGCTGGAAAACTAAAAACGTCTAAATTATACATTTAATATATCTCTTTGAAGCTGTGAGGTGCAGTCGCAACGAATAGCTCCAATAACAACGAGATCTGGGGAAGCACAGACTCTGGTATGCCTATTGTTATTTTCAAGAATTACATTGATGATGCGACGAAACAGTGCAAGAATGCAAAGATCACTTAGTTGTCCCCGCCATCAGGCAGACTAAATTCATGATAAGAACTAAGAAAAATAATTAATCAACGAAAAACAAGAACAAGATGATACCTTAGCAAATGGTTGACTTGTTTTCATTGGTGTCGGAGATGAGTCTGAGTTAGATGAACTTAATAACAAATCTTAAACGTGCATGAATATGGATCTTATTATTCATTTTAACCGGATTTACATTTACCTGAAAGTAGATGGTGTTGACATGTCATGTGCAATGAATGAAATTACAATTATCTAAGCGCACACTTAAGCGTCTTTGGTTTTTGAGTTTAAGATTAGATTCATCCATACCAATTGTGATGGCTTATTTGAACATGGCGATAAAGTTGCGGAATTTTCCCATGGTGTGTTGGACCTGCTGATATTTTTGATGCAACCACAGTCATACTTATCTTCCACTTGTTGACGAATATATGCAGCAGAATGGTTTTAACAAACCTTCGTATGCACTGAAATGTAATTTTGTTAAAGGTTAATTAGAAATCGGCAGCTAGACTACCCTGATGTACCATTACCAACTGGAGACCAGCTTAACCCAACATCATTAACATGTAAAAACACCATGTCGCATAATGCGAAACACCATATTTCACTGATAAATCTCAATGGGTGCATTCCCCGTTAGATATGTGGCGCCAACGTTGCCTTACAAAAAATGAAAAGACTCCACTGTTATTTAACATGGTCGTACTTTTCGGTATAACATTTTTGGGACGAAGACGAGAACGGTCGTTTAAGTCATTATTCCATGGTGTAATTAGTATCATTTAATATGACCATAATGTCAGGCGCCCTAGCATATATTTTCTATGATTTTATGAGAGATGTATCGGTAAATATGGGTAAATGGTTGGACGTTCATGTGCGAGTTGCATCTGAAGATGGCAAGATTATCGAGCAATTATACTACGTAATATATATGTAAATAGGCTGTTCATTTATAATAGAAGAACTATGATAGACCTTCCAATTTATAAATGTTTAAAAAGCGGAACAACAGCTGGAAAGTATAATCACAAAGGAGACCGTGTTACTCTGGAAATACAAACAAAAGTGTGGTTGTAGTTTCTACCAATGTTAGTATGGGTGTTTCTGGAATCGCAACAGCTGCAAGTATTACAGTATTTCAGTCGTAATTGTTGGTGCAGCCATATCAATAGTAACATGTGCGACTTGCACCACTAGTAAAATAATCTCGTTAAGGTTGCAATTGTGCATACGTGTCTATTCAGAAATTCTCGCTAAGACACAAACTAGTCTCAATTCAAATACCAAGCTCAAAGCGATGGCTACTGAAAAGAATAATTAATATGGCAGAGTTTGAGCCTCTGTTGGCAGTAAAACCACCTGCGACTTCGACCAAAAACAATGAACCGGAACATTAACTACGGCGATTTACGGCTATACTAATCAAGTAACTGTTTGCATTGCACCAGGAACTTCACTCATATGGTTTCAGGATTCCAACTATAATGCTCATTAATATGTTTTTATAATTGAGTGATTGACAGTACTTTTATGACAATACAAGTCTTCTACCCCCAAATGACTATCCTCTAGCACGGGCGCCTCAAAGAAACATTGTTTTGCGCAAGCTCCGAGGCGTGCGTATATGATTTGGGGACCATATCCTTTTGGGTAAGGGGGTGGTTTAAGGCTCTGAAATAGATCAGCAACAAACATCCAAATTTTTATGCCAAAATAATAAATTTATGTATTTATTTATTTGATTGTATTTTATGTTTTGGGGGAAGGAGGATGTGAATTTTGGAGTTTCAATTTATCTTCTCTCCTCAGTTTTATATCTCTGCTTTTGTCATGAAACTCTGGCTTAAAACTAGACAAGGTTAGTCTTAATCTAAGTTTGCAGTATAAGAGTGGTGTATATAACTGAAATCGTGAAAAGAAAAGACTAGTATGTTCAGGAAACGTTTGATCTCTTCGACTTACTTAACATAGTATATATCATTTCATGGTCCTAGGGATCAATATTTCACTTAAATAGAATCAAAGGGTTAGAAATTTGTAATCCTTTCTTTGTAAAAAAAAATGTTTCAGCTAAAACTTCTTTTGAGACTACAGCGATTTGTTATGTTTATGGATCCTCTACCACTACTCTATTGCAGGACTTACAGTCTTAATAGTTCTGTCGTGTAAATCTACAACCTATCCAGGATGGAAAAAAGCCAGTTCAAAATGCTGAAGGGGAAGATTGATCTTGAATTTGTAAATGTTATTTACATAGTAATTATGCATTCAGTTACAAACTTATCTCCTTTTAAACCGTAATTTAACGGCCTTAATTCCCAATTATTTTAGACGTCACCATCAGCGTATATTAGAAGTGATCCGTTTAGTTATTCCTGGGCTATTGTACACTGACACTCTTTAAAATCTTCAATATTTCCATATATATAGCAATTGCTCCAGTCAGACACATAATAGTTCGAATATACTTACACTTTGTCTCCCTCAACTATGTTTATGTAATTTCTTTACTGCTGACATTTATTTACAAAAAATAATCGACGAGCAACTAATTATGCACATCTACAGCGGAAGGACAATGGGATTAGGATTTTGAATTCTGTGTTGTTCTTCTGTCATACATACGTACGTACGTACATACATACAGACATACATACATTGTTAAGTATATTTAACTTGTATTGTTCGTTCTTTTATCATTATGTGTTACGTATAATTGCAATTTGTAATTGATCTTGTCAGAAATCAAGTTCATTCTGTACCTGACTAGTGCCATTCATTCTGTAAACAAGATAATACAAATATTTTTCTGAGTGTAGTTTAAATATTATCGTATCTGAGTCTCGGACATTGGTATTTCCAAATGGGAAAAACATGTCGTACCCGATGTTCATTACATTCTTTATTATAAATTTAGTAACAATTTTATATTGTTGACAGTTTAGAATTTTATAGAGAAGAACGTTGGACCCTTATCCTGATTCCACCTTTGCTTTAAATGAAAAAATATTCATTCTTGTAATAACATCTAAAGCAGAATCATATGTATTAATCCGTTGAATTTTTTTAATTATTTTTTGGATTTATTCAAATTATTAGTATTAGAATTACAAATTACACAATAATATTCGTGGACAGAGAAATATTAACCTGGAATTGTAGTGATTTCAGACAAGGGCATCATAGATTATACTACTGTGATTCATCAACAGACTGTTGATATATGAGAAGTCACAGGCCACTACGGGCACATCAACACATTCAGAGTTGAAGCTGTTATGGAACACCACTGTAATTTAATTAGAACCGTTTTCATTAGGAGTGTTGATTACACTTGTTTGAATAGTTAAGATTTAATTCACCATTTACTGTAAGTTCTTTTTTTATTAATTGTATTCTAGGGAAATAAACTATTTTTAATTTTACCAAACATGTTGATTTTCGTTCCTTTATGTTACTTAGTTTAAAACCATAGATTCGTAATAACATACATATATACATACATACACACATGCATACATACATGCATACATGCGCACATACATACATACACACATGCATACATACATACATACATACATACATACATACATACATACATACATACATACATACGTACGTACATACATACATACATACATACATATTTACCTACCTGCTACTATTAGATATACTGTGTATATTTCTTCGTCATGCAGCTGGCTATAGGCTGTGTATAGTCCTTCATCATCTTCTGAAATGTTTTTTAGTCGAACGATCAACCGGACTTCTTGGTTTTGCAGAAGAAAGGAAACTTCCATTCGATCCTTGTACTCTGGTTCAGGATAGGATGTGTTTTTCTCTGGCCATATTGCCAGTATATTCTTACGGGTATTTTTTATATAAATCAAGTCACCTGTTCTATTTTGAAGTGTCCAGTTCAAAATAGCATTTGATCCAACATGGCTCCTGATGGTCGTTTTACCTAGTTTAAATATTATACGCAAATGTAACAGATCAATGCAAAAGAAGCAACAAGAAGTTCCTACTAATTTCGTTATATACAAATCTTAAGTAACAAAGTATTGACGAATTCGCATATTTCCAGTCGCTAAAGGCGCCATGAAAGAAGTTCGTAACCGTGGAAACTATTTATTTAGTATTTCCTAACTAGCGACTTTGCAAAAATAAGCAACGAGCTGCAAATCCAATATTGGGGATTTTCTCGTACATTCTACCCATAGCACTCAGGGTCTTTAGAATAGCATCACCTCATTAGCAGACATTATTATTTGCAGACGATATCTTAAATCCACAGACGCAACAATTTGACTGACAGCGTGCGCAGATTAGATGTAGAACGGAAGCCGTATAGTGGCAAATGATTAGAAAAGAAAGAGATATTTAAATTAGATAAACATGTATTTAGAACATGATGTGTGCGTGTTATGCTCATTTGATATGTGATTGTATGTGGGTATGTGTTACGTCACATCTGCATGATAATGGCTATATGGTGCTGACTAAAGATAAACATTAAATCTGAACTGCACACACATTTATAAGATAAACCCTTCCAAATATGAAGTAAAACAGGTAAATATTAACGTTAAATTCATAAAATATAAAACGAATATATAATAAAATACAAATTTAACACATGTAAAATGGTGCTTCATGGAATCTAACGACTTTCTCAGTGAAAAATGTGACATTTCAATTTATCGACTTTTTTCTTTTACTACTTTATTTTAGATGTTTTCCTCTCATCTGCTGGACAATTTGCTGACAAATTTTCCATTAGATTTTTTTCTTGTCACCTGATATATTTATCAATTTAAGGTGTCGGAAGAAAGTATCTAACACTACGTTGATATTTATCTTATTTTACAGATTAGATTGCACATTCTTCTATCAACTAAATATTCCATATTGGTATCCAAGAAAGGTATGAAGGAAATTATTGGTATTTTCTAAGATTACTGATTATTCTGCATAATAAAGGTTGAGTTTGTTGCATTTGTAGATAGTCATGTATACTTGCTGAAGTAGGCCAAAGAACTAAAAAGACCACCTTGTGCATGTCCAAATGAACTAAAGCCTTAATACGGACTCAGTGACCTATATATGTAAAAACAGACGTTTGTCTACTTGTCAGCGAGATGTCCCAGAATGCTTTTTCGATAGTGCATTAGCTAGAGTTTCTTACAATATAGAGCAAATGTTTGTCAATAATCAAAAATGTAGGCCTTGATGTGCGAGATTTATGCCAAAGTGAGATCAGTTTGGAAAAGGCAGATCAATCAGAAAAATCCATAGCATGAATTAGACTTTGC
Source organism: Sinohyriopsis cumingii (assembly GCA_028554795.2). NCBI lineage: Eukaryota > Metazoa > Mollusca > Bivalvia > Unionida > Unionidae > Sinohyriopsis > Sinohyriopsis cumingii. Next base: position 47,916,219 of record CM068840.1, on the reverse strand, counting down.
ACTGTCGAAAGGTATGCAAACGTTCTTGTTCCCCGGCTTTTGTGTCATTATATAACATATCTGTTGCTGGTTGGATTTACTATTTTGTTTCCTACGAACTATATATATATATATATATATATATATATATATATATATATATATATATATATATATATATATATATATATATATATATATATATATATATATATATATATATATATATATATATATATATATATCTGTGTTTGTGTGTGTGTGTGTACAAAATAAATGTCCCTTTATTTTTCCTGCGGAATGCATTAGTATAATAACTGTGTATTGTTTTATGTTAAACAAGTTCTTCTTCTTTCTAATACTCGTGAAATGAAGCAAATTGTAATTGAGAAATGATGTAGTTATTAAATGGTGCAATATCGATCTTCAAGCAAAACAGACCGAAATACCTATATCTTTCAAATTATCATTTCATATCTAAAAGTTTGTAAAAGGTGAAATTTCCTAAACTTCATCTTATACTATACTTCATTTTCTAAGTATAACATGCTTGCGACTTGCTGTCTGCTTCGACATTCACCCGAAACTCGATTATCCCCGCTTTCGAGTTAGATTCAAACAAGTAAATCCATGTTCTTCACCTGGCACAATCTCACACTGGTTGCACTATTCATTTCGGTGTCGTTGGTATATGCCGATTTCAGCCCGGTTCTGATATTGACCGTTCGTCAAGAAATGGAAGAACCATCTAGCACAAACGTTTTTGGGCTTCAAATGATTCTTTAATATGTTTAGTATGATTAAAACAGCTGACGAATTAATGTACGTGATAATATAAAGGTTTGACATTGTGTATGAAGCATCTTCATCAATTGCTTCTTCACAGCAGCCACATCCCGCTCAACAATCGTAGACAACAGTCCTCCAGAAAGTAAGCTATGTTTAAGGTATTCAAAGCCATCATCAAATTCATGACCACAAACTGTTATGAAATAATGGACAATAAAATCTTTTAAATTTATCAAAGTCGGCCTTGGTATCAGTCAGACAGTACGCTGTGAGCAAGCGGATGTTGCAGCAATTAGTTTTATACAATATCACCATTGTTCTACTTCTTCGACAGTGTCACGAAACTGTAATGTACTAATGTTACGTCAATCACGTACAACTGTATGTGTCTAGCCATGTTGTGTTTGCGGCTGCAGATCGTTTTATTGACCCTTATTTCGCCTAATAAAAGGCATTAAATTTATTGTCAGGTTTAAAAAATTAGGAATATATTCAGAACTTTTCAAATACATGCATATCCGTTTATCTGACTACATAATTTTGTGAAAATTGTTTTTCATACAAAAGTTGATAAATCAATATTTCTCACGAAATTCCCTTTAATTGGAGAAAGTGTAAGTATTACAAAAACTTTTATTCGTTTCTTTCATAAAAGTATGTGCAACACTTTTTTCTCTTATTCATTGAAACTTTAATATTGAGCAATCTTGAGATATTTTAGCCATCTAATTGTTTGTCGTGTCCCTGATGAAGAGAAAAACCAATGATAAAGTGTACAAATTAACCACCCTATGTATATAACTTAGCATAATTTTAGAGGAAAATAAATTTAATACCGCGAGGATTGTTCAAGCAATGTCATTTATAATATATTTAACTGAGTTAAAATACTGCTGGAAATATGTGTGAAAGCTTGCAACTACGAGTAATACAAACCCAATTCAGTGCATTTTTTGGAATCTTCAGTAATAGCTTAACTTTCAAATTGTCTTTATGTTTTGTTGGTTTTAAATTTCAACGCAGAGATTTTATTCTTCGCTGTCGAACCTGAAATTAAATTTTGGTGAATGCCATAAATGCTTGTATTTGCAGATTTATATTCAAATCAATTTCATGAACTGTTGTATTTTTCTCTTACTTGTGGCATTTACGCATTGCGCAGATTTATATTAACTCGAGTTTTTGTAGACACAGATGTTATGACAAAAGACATCAGGCTATTATTTTTAATGGTTTACACTTTGCCTGATTTTCCTTTCTGCACAAACACGTCATAAATGAGTCATAAGTATCAATATTTAATCGTGTAATTCAGAGTTAAGTTGTAAAGTAACAGATGAAAGGAAACACTCAAACTCATAATGTGATAGTACCTTAGTAATTAACAGATTCCTATATAGAATCATTTCAGAATAATGATGATTAACCTCTTTTGGGGCAACATAAATCTGCCATTTATTGGTATTATTATTGTCATTATTATTATTATTATTATTATTATTATTATTATTATTTTTCGGACTTTGTAATCAACTTAATTTAATTTCGGTATTGGCTGCTCCTAAATGTGAGGTCAAAAGTATTCCTTTAATGCCTGGCACTTTAGTTGCATAATTTGTAAAAATTAAATTCAATTTGAGGGAAAAGTGGATGCATTTTAGACGTTTTCAAATAATCCCCTCATGTTAAATTTATTTATCTATCTACCTGCCTGTCTATCTTGCAGTATTTTTTCATGTGACATATACATTTTCAGGTATCTTTATAGCCACAAATCAATAAGAGAGAGAGAGAGAGAGAGAGAGAGAGAGATTTATGGGTTACCTCTAATAGCAGGGACAGCAAAGAGTAGCCAAATTAAAAATATCATATTGTTTCTTGCACTCCACTCGCTTTAAATCCCCCAAAACAAATGAGATATTAGGATTCTTATCAAAGAAATTTATATTTGTGAAAGGAAATGGAGAATTTGTATTGGAGAACAAAATGGATTCTCCATTGTGTTGTTTTGTCTTTCAAAACATGAATAAACCGGACTTCCATGGAATGTATAAACAAAATCAACAAAACTTCCTTCCTTCGACTCTGAAACATAAGGCGATATAAAAACTAGATAATATTATTCGGTAAATGCATTAAAAACACTCATTGGCTTCGTTTTCAATTACTGAACGATTCAAGAAACTCGACAACTTGAATGATCACTGACACAAAAACATTTCCTTTGTTATAGGCATTGTTTTTGTTTAATTGTTATAATGTTACATAATAAACATTAAGTATTTAACAGATATATGTATCCAAATGTATTGGTACTTCTAAATCCATTGTTTTTAAACAAATTGTATTTTAATCTATTATAAGCACTCAAAATCTGGGTTTGGGTGTATACTCAAAATAGGGAATTTAGTGAATACGGGGCTCGCGTTCCTTTTCGAAATTCATGATATATGGATACAATATTTCACTAGAAAAGGAACAGGTGATCGACAAATAGAGGGTAAAGCACATATCCCTAGTTTCTACACCAGGGGTCAACAACCTAGTTTACATTGCATGCCAATTTTTAAGGATTAATTACAAAATGAACGAGCGCGTGCCACCAGTAAGAGAGTAACACTGGTAGAATCGGGATTTTTGGCTGCCTTTCGCGTGCCACACAAAACCTCTTGAAGTATCACCTTGTGGCACGCGTGACATAGGTTGCCGACCACTGTTCTATACTGTGCCTATAAAAACATCATTATATAAAATAGATGTTTGACATAATGCAAAAGGTTATAGAGCCATATGTTGTTTCAAGCAGGAATCGAACCCTAACTAAAACAGACACGCAACAGGTTAGAGAATTATAAATCCTTCCAAGAAGGAATCGAACCATAGACAATTGTAAATACGCCTATTACATGCCACTCAGACGTCAGCCCTTTAATACTCTCCGCAAGCCGCAGTACTGCTCGTGCAAAGATCACATGATGCCATTATCAAAGTGACTAGCAAACTTACAAAGACAGTCTGCACTATCTACGACTCAAGGAACAAGAGAATCTTTGAACAACGATATGATGTCATCATTCTTCAGCGCTGGATATCTCATAGATAACCAAGAGGCTGAGACCTGTTTTGATAACCTTGATATAGCCACAACCATTCGTGACCTTGTTCTCTATAGGCGATGACTACCCCCGCAGTGCTGGCACAACGATCATGTCCAGGAAGGGACAAAACAGACCACTCTCGTGATACCCAGTTCACCACAGCAAAGGCTATCATTAGCATGGGAGCTCACTGCGTCATTACATTAACAGGGAAGCATATTTGGTGAATGCCGTGATGAAGGTTGGGTCATCTTTGCAGTCAAGCACACCATTTTGTCGCATCACAAAAGTTTGACTAGAAGGAAATCCGGTATATAGAGTGACTTCAGATGACATACTGTTGACAGCTCTGCTTGCGTCCAAAACTGCTCTTGGTGGGTACCACAATTCGTTTGAACTGAATCCTTTGTTTAATGTTGCCTAGCGCATTTAACGTAATTTTATTGACAACGCTGAAGCGACTAATCCAAGTTTATCGTAATTGCACGTTTTCAAATTAGGCGTTATTTCCTAATCATTAATCTTCATGCCAGTTTTTTTCGCGACTGGAGTGACCGTTGCCTGACCTTTTATTATTTGCACTTCGTCCACATGGTGTTCTCTCCCAGGACGCTATCAAGGCCTACCTCACAGCCTTTCCAAGCGTCATATTGATACAGACCGGAATGACCTGGTGGTGTTCTCCAGTTCCACGGGAAATTTTTAACATTCGGGCATGTACGTCTCTGTCATATTTACCAAGCCAGTCGGCCTCGTGGCCGGCTATGTTACAGTCGTTAGAGCCTCTAGTGCACTAAATGATGGCGGCAGTGTGTCCGTGGTATATATCAAAGAGTATAATGATGATGATGGTGCCCTGATGACCTTAACCACCCGCGAAATAATCAGTGATGAGCTACTAATGAACCACAAATGGATAAAAATCGTACTTGAAACGTCGAATCTCAAAATGCAATCACAATAAAGTTGTGTCACTAACCGGGTTCCAGATGCGCAGCCGATCTTGCGACCAGACACAGCATCCTCTTGTGGTCTAGTGCCTGCTTTCTTGACTTGGAAACGTGAAAGTACCTGCTTTCTTGACTTGGAAACGTGAAAGTACAGCACTAAATGCCTCTCTTTATTATGGCTGGGATTAAACGCAAACCTTTCAGGATCTGAGTGATTTTGTTACATAAGCAGCAAAAACAACATTATCGCCATTATATGCGCTCGACTCTATTAAACTATATGTGCGTCATGGCAACAGATCAAGATAAATGCTTTCAATCCGTGCAAACGGTGTCAGACTCAAAATGAAGGTGGTGGTCATTCATGCTAAAACTTTACGGCTAGCGCTGCGTTTGTGTTCCTTTCTGGAAACAACATCCGTGTGAGGGTATCACCGCAGACGCACATGCGTCCGAATTATCAACCACTTTGCCTATACTTGTCTTCTGCTGTTAGAAACTGCTTTATAATTATCCTAAACGACAAACAAATCCATGTGGAAGGATCTAGATATAGACAGTGATTACGAATCATTGGGGGGCCCCGAGTGGCCGAGTGGTCTAACGCGCTCTCCGTTACGGATCACTGCCATCTCACCTCTGTCTGCGTGGGTTCGAGTCTCGGATTCAGCCAATGTGGGTATGTGAGAAAGCTTGACAGTAGCGTCTCGTGGGTCGGTGGTTCTTTTCGGGGTTTTCCCGGGTTCTTCCTCCACCATTAATACTGGCCGCCATGTATAGCCTATCGTGTGCTGAAAAATGGCGTTAACCCCTACAACAACAACAACAACGAATCATTGGTGTCATCCGACATTCCTGCTATTGGCGCGAAACATTGATATTTGAGCGTCTGCAAAACATGTGCATCACATCGACAAGGAATACAAAACACTGTGCGAGATTTGGGATCGACAAGTATCGGTTCAGATTGGAGAACAGATAAACATCAAGCGGTTGTAACACCCAGAGAACCATAAGCTAAAAGCTAAATCGCGATCATCATACGGTATTTTCTCTTTCGCTGTCGGAACAACAGCAAAAGTACTACAATGACACAGGTATTTGTTAGCGAAATTGTACTGGCAATAATCTTTCACCCCTCTTACACCAATTGGAAGAAGGAAGAAACAAATAATTGCTGACAGAAGGCACGGTACTGTAACTCTTGGTGATAATCCTTGGGATCAAAACAATAATCGGTTTGGAGTGGTTTTAGGTAACTGTGTTTTACGCAGGCGTAAAATAAAATATTATTCTAAGTACTTATGTGACGAGAGAGAGAGGATGAGATTAGTTTGTCCTATATCTAACACTTAATAGCTGATCTCTACAAGTTAGCCCCTTAAAAAACAACTACGGGAGCCCCTGTCCTTAAGTTTGTCATTTAGCGAAACGAGGGCCCATGCCATGCATAGTACACGGTGTTAGAAGCATTTTCAGCTGACCCGAGTGACCAGAGTGATCCGAGATATCGGAGTGATCGGAGTCGACGTGGTACCAGCTGCAGAGCTAACCACTGAAGTCGACCATAGCAGCTGTGAAACTGAACCATAGCAGCCGTAGAGCTGAATAAACAGTGTTGCTGGTTGAGCAGCAGGTGATCGGGTGTTACTGACCGAGATTGGTGAGCGCTGACTGCTTGATTGACGAACCTTGAATAGTAACGACTTGATTGGCCAGCATGACTGGTAGCTGAGTGTGCTGGTGACGGAGTGTGTAATTCCATACATGTAATCTTTCAGCCGTTGGCTAATTTAAGGGGGGTTTGTAAAACCCAGTGTTTTTAGGACTGTAAAGATAATTTGTATATCTTTCTTTTTGTTTACATAATTTCACTGTTTTAGTGAATACATTTTACTATATAAGTAAAATGCTACATTTGTTTTATTATTTGAGCAAAACACATCAATATTTTTGTTCTGAAATCACTGTGAATCATTCACCCGTTGTCCTTGTACTTTGTAAGGTCATTTATTTGTATTTGCGTTATTAAGTCCGTGCGCTTTATGTTAATTGATCCAATGTTTGGATCATATACACGCACATATTAATCATAATTAATTGCTCATTCAAGTCGTTCGTTATTAAACATTGTATTTGTATCACCATTAAACATGTTCTATTGTAGATTCGAAATCCCACCCGGCTATATTGTTACAGTAGGAATTTTGCAAAATCACATTCTAACAAACTAGTCAGCTACAAGTTAGACCTAGTGATTCTCAGGGCTATACCGGTTCAGGTTCATTATCTCATCTCCGCTACAGTAGCCGGATTGTTCCGAGTATGAGAGAGCGAAAACGTACAATCTTTTAACTTATTTCTGCCTTTTCGATTATTACTCTTCTGACTGTCCTATAGTTACCATCTTTACTTTATCTTGTACCATGCACCACCCATTGCTTAATAGTCAAGTGTGACCGTGTCAACGCACTTGTAGGTAGATGCTTACCATAATTGATCTGTCCCAGCATGTGTCGTGAATTTATCAGTTAAACTACATTTCAAAATTTAAAGTGAATTTCAGTTTTATTTTGTTTCTGCTTGTATATTTCTTTTTTGGAGGGTAGTAACTTAAAATTGAAATTCGAGATCTAAATTTGCCTTTGGTTTTCATAACTGAAATGTTTCGGTCTACTGGGAAAAGATATATTCAAGAAGGAAATATTCAGAACATCAATATATATATATATATATATATATATATATATATATATATATATATATATATATATATATATATATATATATATATATATATATATATATATATATATATATATATATATATATATATATATATATATATATATATATATATATATATATATAGTCCCGTGGAAAGTAACGAATTTACCAAAGAATGAATTATGAACTGGTCAGAATAGCTAGCACGGAGGGCAACGGACGGTACTGAAATGTACAAAGGTTTAAGGAACCATTATGTAGGCATTATGAATTATCACAATTCAATTCATTACAAGTACATAGGGTAAACGCACATGCGATATATGTGGAAAATATTTGACGTTTTGTACAGATTCTAAACATTTTCAGAGCCCTAAAGTCTATGCTACAGTGCAAAAGACATTATAGCTATAATTCCCCAAAATTGTTCAGTTGAAAAATATAAAGATTATCAGCATCAGTTAAAAGTTCCATACTTGTTTACTGCGATTTAGAATGTGACACATACCGCACATCAATTATTACCATAAGACAGACAGTTACAGAGGTGCTGATTGCATTTGGGTATTTTATAACTAGTTCAATAGGATTGCAAAACATTTCAACAACGATTTAAAGCCGAAAAATGCAAAACAGATAATAATCATGTAGGATGATGATAAACGTGTTAAATTAGTCAATACGCTCCATATAGAAGAACACCTAAAGTCAAAATTATTAATAGTCAGCACTTAACAAACAGCTTATTAACGTCTATTCATAACGAACTCAATTTACATAATAAGTATGTAAAATCAATATTTTCTCCATGCTCAACTTTATTATACCTCTGATAATTAACAGCTCACAAAAACAAACCCAATCCAGATGAGACCCTACCAAAGTACGATGAGAAATATATTTCATTCCGGAAGAAATTCATAGTTGTTGGAGTGGCGAGAAAATAACTGTAAAAGAAACCCCTGAGATTTGCAGATATTTTTTATTCATGAGCCAGGCTATGACTTTTAAGGATTGCACATTCACGGATAACAGTTGGATATTAGTAGTTGAATACTACCTATTAAATGACTATCATTTTGGTCCAAAAAAGTATTTCCGGGTGTAAATGCTTTATCTCCCTTACAAACTGATCCATACTTATCTCACATTTGATCAGCCCCAGCTCGTAAGTTGTGTATAAACTAAGGTATTATTATAAGCCATGGTTTGATGTATAAACATTGCCGCTGGCTAGAGTTAAACTCTTACGCAAGGTTACCGTGACCAGAGAGAAGACCTGCATCTTGGATCAGTAAGATTAGTTAATATGGATGTATGGATATATCAGAGCAACTTACTGATGTATGTATGAGAATTGATACTGTGCTTTTACTGCGATCTTGTTTTACCATATATATGAGTATTTCAATGTGAATGAATGCGTGACCGAATAAATTTAATTTCCGTTATCTGATGATAGGTTGGATACAGTGTGAGATGAGAGGACTAATGAAAATATTGTACCGTCCTTGTGTTTTCACATGAAGCTTTTGGGGGCATAGAACTTCCAGCTAAGTCCCAAGTCACAGAGAGGGGAGACGGAAGTGAGACAAGCAGAGCAGTCAGAGTTGACAAGTCTAGTCGGTGGAAACAGTCGAGAAGGAGGAGGAAAAGGAGTCGAGGAGGAGATAGTGGAGAAGGAGGAGGAGCAAAGAGAAGTCGAGGAGAAAGAATTTGGAGGAAGACGAGAGAAAGAGGAGAAAGAAATGGAGGAATAGGAGAGAAGAATACATAGATGAATAGAATACAAGGACAGGTTAAAAGCTATCTCACACTACTAATCAAATTATCAATAGGCTATCACAGGGTCAAGGGGAAGGAGAGTACTTGGGATATTGTAATCATTTGACTATTCAATTGTCATTAAATTGTTATTCGTAGAATTTCACCTTTTGTATATTCAATCATTTAACCGTCGGCATTGCTGATTCGGGGCTTGGAGCTTTAAATCTATATTTCACTAATTTAACTTCCAACAAAAATCGAGCCTGAGTGGGATTTTCTATAATAATTTAAATAGAATACTGGGAGCACCCCACCCCAGCCATAACACGCCTACCATAGTGCCAGTATAACAACCCGTCACACCACAAATTACAAGGGTACAAAATCGACTATACATAAATGTGTACATTAGACAATTAAAACTGTTTAATTGAGCATACAATTTAAACAGACCATGTTATAATCCAATGCAGTACTATATATAAGTCTCTAATAGAACGCACCAAAAGATTTTGAGTTATTTATCAGTTTGATGAATAAAGCTGTACTCAGTAAACAATTCAAAACTTTGAGAAAAAGAAAACAATTAAAATATAAAGATTTCAAACGTCATAAAGGTATAATAATTCGTCAGGAAAACAAGTATTGCTGATGGCATGGTAATTGTCAGTCAAAAAAATGAGGAAGGTAATTTGAGTAATCCAATTGGGTGGTGTCGACTTTATTTATCAAAGTGGCTCATGTACAACTTTCTATTTAACTGAATCACAACCTAGATATAATGGAAACATTAAAATTGTAATGGCTGTTATAGATATATGGATCCTTTGTTCATCTTTATTGAGAAAACAAATTAAAACATTTTTACAACGATATGAAGGTGACTAGAAAATTTTACAACACTAATAACTAGCCTAATTATGTTTTAAACATACCAGAGAAGAATGAGACAATTTCTCGAACTTTAAAGGACGAAATAAATGGCATCCCCATAAGAGCGTTATGAGTTAAAGTCAAAGATTGCTTATTCTTAACAATCAGTATTATCGAGATGAGTTTAATCTGATAACATAATCATGAGATGTACCATCAAAATGAACAAAGTAACATTCTTACGATGACAGAGGCTGTTTAGTTGATAACAATGATAAATTACTTTTCCATCTTTAAGTATCCACTTTTTGTCATAAAACTTGTTGCACAGAAAACTTAGGCAATACTAATGATATGTATTTGTGTTTGGTCTCTATTAGATTCAGTGTAAACTTGTTTTTACAACATTAAGTCATTCAACAACTTATCAAGATTGTATGTCTTTCAAAAACATATATCCATTGGCAACGCTGCTATATACATCTAATTAAATGTATACACTTTGTTGGCATCAACAGTGCCTTTACAGTATATTTGAACGTGAATGATTGCAGGTCAATGTTGAATGTAAGTCAATTTATGACCCTACAGTGTAATACATTGTCTAGATTATTATCAAGTTGTCATTTAGAAAAAATGTACACCTGTACTGTGTGTATGTTGAGAGAGAGAGACTGAAAAAGGCAGCAAACCTGACATTATAACACATCAGTGATACTACCCCAGACGTTTTTCAAAGAGGCCACTGGTATCCAATCAGAATTAAGATAATCAAATTTTGGGGCGGCTTTCTCATGTAACCAGACATTATTTTGTTACATTCATTGTGAACAGAAGGGTGCATGTCTAGACATTGGCAAGAGCAGATCATAGGGAAGTTGGAGACACTAGACTGTGCTCCTAGTGTCAAAGTTGTGTGCTTGTTAAAAGGGTGGGAAAGGAGTTCAAGGAACTTCGGATTTGCAACAAAGGCTTCTGAGGAAGCTTCCTGCGTGGGATAGGACGCCACCCAACGATTAGAGAGAAGGAGACAAGAAGAACAAGTGGAATTAGGCAGCTGTGCGAAGGTGCAGGGCTGGGAGATGGAACAAAGGTTCCAGAAGTATCGACAAGGAGGCCAGGAGAATGGAAACAAGGGTATGAGAAGTACTGACAAGGTGAGCTGGAAGAACAGAAATAAGGGTACAGGAAATACTGACAAATGAATAAAAGGCAGAAGTTACAGATGAGTAACATAGAAGGGACACATGAAGGAAACACTCTCACCTTTAATTTCCCATGATGAAATAATTGGCAGTTTGGATAGGTCTTGTATTGAATGGAAGCAATTGAATTGAAATTTGTCCTGTAATTGTTGAGTACTGAGATTTAACTTATTAAATTGTTATATCTTTCACCTTATTATTTTTATATGTTATACACCTAGACCGTCGGCTTTTCTGACTGGGGGCTCGGAGCTATTTAACCTTTAAATTGTCAGTCCTTCTCCGGGATAATTAATAATTCCTTAGGAGGCAAGTGACATAATGTAAATAATGTAAATGTCCTGAAAGAAATGTAAATGATGTAAATGTCCTGAAAGAAATGTCAATGATGTAAATGTTCTGAAAATAATGTAAATTATGTAAATGCCCTGAAGGTAATATCAGTGGTGTAAATGTCCTGAAAATAATGTCAATGATGTAAATGTCATGAAAATAATGTCAATGATGTAAATGTCCTGAAAATAATGTCAATGATGTAAATGTCCTGAAAATAATGTCCTGAAAATAATGTCAATGATGTGAATGTCCTGAAAATAATGTCACTGATGTAAATGTCATGAAAATAATGTAAATCAATTAAAGGTCCTGAAAGTAATGTCAATGAAGTAAATATCTTGAAACTAATGCAAATGTTCAGAAAATTATGTTAATGTCATGAACACCACTGAAAATACGTCTCTACAAATATGAATGTTCAAAGAAACTTAGTCTAATATCATTCTGTAAATAGAATATTCACTGCATCATCCCAGGTCAAGTCAAAATTGTATACCGTATTTCATGTAATTTTTTGTACAAAATTTTTAAAAAATTAATTTATGTGTACGGGGATGGGGGGTGTAAGGATTTTTTGCAGTGGAGGGTCAGTCAGTCACGGCTGGGAGAGTTAGTATAGTATGCATTCTTAAAGTAAAGCTGATATTTACTAAGCATGTTGAACCGAATCTTGAGATATTTTCAGCTTAGTTTGCATGATTAAACTTGCCGGAATTTATATCTATGTTTATTTGCAATATGATTTCGGGGGGGGGGGGGGCTTGACCTATGCTGTGCGCGCCCATGCTTATGCATCAAACATTGTATTTTCTGACCAACAATTAATTATTATTTTTTTAAAAACAAAAATGTCAATATGGTATTTTTAGATCTTTTGTGCAAACATAAATCTACTTAGCAGAAATTTTATGTCCAATAATTTAACGGATTTTTCAAAAAATACAATGTGATATATATGAAAACTTATGACATATTTAAATAATTATTATTTTGATAACTAGATTGTGTACAAAAAATTAAAGGGTACGAAAAACATACAAGAAATACGGTACTTTATACCCAGATGAAAAATCACAACATACCATTTCAGATGATTGTAAATTACATGCCACTTTGAATGAATTGAAAGCATATTACCAAAGCAGTCACCACTTTATTCATATAACTGATTCTGCTCCTAATAAATATTCTTAGACATCATGATGCTATGACCATAGCAGAATGTATGAAGACAAAATATAATTCCTTTCATAATACAATATGATTTTTCATTACCTAATATAAGACGTTACAATTGGAGCTCAATTATCATAAAACATTTAACATTACTCTGATTCTCTCAGCCAGGTGGGGCCCCGAGTGGCCGAGTGGTCTAAAGCACTCACAGTTACGGATTACTGCCATCTCACCTCTGTCTGCATCGGTTCGAGTCTCGGATTTGGCTAATATGGTTATGTGAGAAAGGTTGCCAGTAGCTTCTCGTGGGTCGGTGGTTCTTTCCGTGGATTTTCCGGGTTCTTCCTCCACCATTAATACTGGCTGCCATGTATAGCCTATTTTGTGCTGAAAAATGGCGTTAAGCCCTACAACAACAACAACAACTCAGCCGGGTATGTTTTTCTTCTGTGCATAAAGTTGTTCAGATGGATTAGAATCTATATTGTCTATACTCACAAGGAAGCAGACAGGATTGAAAGACGTTAATTGACTGTGGTTGGATTACTCAAGAACTCATTTGTGGCATAAAATGAAGCTTGTTTGTCTTCGCTGTTTAAAGTTCATTGATATGTCTAAGCCTGTATTATCTCCTAATGCCAAAACACCAAAATCTAAGCAACTGAAATATCACAAGAAACTGGCTGGAAATGGGAATTTCAGTGGTGGGAATCAAGTTCAAGCATACATGAACATGAACTCTGCTCTTCCCGTAAAGCTGTTTATAGAATATGTTACACTGGCAAGAATGACACTAGGACTCAGGCAGAAACGTTGTCTCAAAACAGCATATGAACTGTAGCAACAAATAGCATATTATTTCAGGGAATCTGCATCAAGTGTGGATAAAGTTTCATTTGCTTAGACACAATTTGCTTATGTCACTGCTAAACGTAATCTCTCATTTCAGGTAGCTAATCACTTTTCGCATCTAGTATAAAAAAAACGTTACCAGACTCTGATCACAGGAACATTCAGGCTGATCCTAAATAATGCCTGAATCCAGTAAAAAATACATCATCTCCTAAGTGTTAAGATAAAAAATGATGACTGCCACCAATATAATCCTGGCAATGATCTCATAAGAGATGCTAAAAATGCTTCTGGTACATATAAGGAGAGTATGAATAGTAACAAGTTCCTATGAATGAACTGTTTTGATGAGGTGATGTGTATATTTTAATCTTTAACAAATATAAACTTGTTAAATCATTGTAAATTTTGTCTTTTTGAGGGTCAAAAATCAGGCTGATGTAAATCCTCCCTCTTTTAAGTCGAAACTCCTATCAAATTTTGTAAATATCCAGATCGATCCCAAAATGAATTCTCTCTTCTCATGTTTGAGCACAGTTCAGAATTCCTTAAGTCTCTTTGATGCTGCCTCTGATAACCTTAAAAAAGAAAACCAATTCTGAATCAGTGTGTGAACTAAATTTACAAGTATAGTTGATGCATTCTTCAATGTGCAGCTGTCCACAGAAGACATGTGTTTTGCATGGGACTCAAATGGATCAAGAATCACATATACCAGGGATGAGTATCACATGTCTATGACAACTTAATTGTAAATGATTATATGTACCTGTCATGCAGAGTTTATCACTTGTCAAAAGAGATAAGCACCGCTGAAAACAAAGACAACTGCAACAGTCGATTCAATATATTATCATTCCATATTCAAATAATTAATTTTACAAAACAACAATACGAATTTATAGATATTTGATCCCTTTTTCTGTATTTAGCAATAACATGGAAAACCTAACTTAATCTATGGCAGGATAATCAAGTTTAATATCATGCCAAAGATGTGAGCATACAGCATGTAACACCTGATCTTGTCCTGGCAATCTATATATATATATATATATATATATATATATATATATATATATATATATATATATATATATATATATATATATATATATATAAGAATGAAATGAATACATTCTAATAGTAATGGTAAAATTGGGCTTGAATTGTGTGTGTGTGATTTGGATTTTTAACGTAGCTTTAACAATTTTTCAGTCATATCGCTACGATGTCTGCAGTGTGGCAGTTTTTAGTGATGTCTAGCACTGGAACATCATGCCGCAGACATGTGGCATGATGTCCCACCCAGTCACATTATCCTGACACTGGGCCGACCAGTCCTAACACTAGCCTCTTATTGCTGAGCGCCAAGCGAGGCAGCTGTTAGTACCATTTTTGTAAGTCTTTGGTATGACTCGACTGGGGATCGAACCCACGACCTCCCGCACCCGAGGCGGACGCTCTAACCAATAGGCCACCGGAGCGGTCGGCTTGAATTGTCATAAAAGTGTTACAATTATTGCATATGTGAATCTGTAGTGAAAACAAAACTTTTCTAATAAATTTTATTACAAATTATATAACAAATTACTTAAGGGTTTATAAGATGCTTTTTTGAGACTACTCCTTCTCAGATATAGTAATGTACTTGTACTTAGTTATTTAAGGTATTAGACTATTAGTTCAGAAGTGCCAAGTGATGTCTTCAATCTTTACCCCACCAAGATGCTGAGAAAAAGCAATTTACCATGTGTGCACTCTGTGGCTAGGAGCAATTATATCCTGTGCACAAAGTGCCAGGTGGTTGTTTTATTGCTAGTGACAGTAGATAGACAAAGTGATAACTTGTACTGAAAATACTCACATTTACTAATCGTTTAATTTGTAATAAAGTTGAGGAAGCAACTGACTTATCCAAGAGATATTTATATCCATATATAAATGAGAATCAGACATCATATGTTGTTGTGCTTTTTTATACGGACAGAAATGGATCTTAAAGTTTCACATGACCCTCACCCCCACCAAACTTGGTCATGTCTCAGCCATTAGGCTATGGAATTTGTGCAGCTTTTCATGCATGTTTTGTAGAACACAAAATATATTCATTTATGTTTTTCGATAGGTGCCAACTGAAATATTTTAGAAATCTGACTATGATAAAATTGATTCTAATATTACAGTTTTCTAAAGCAACATGAGTGTAAGAATATTACCTATGATCGTTGGCCATTTTCAGCAACTACTTGTAATTGCTGGTCTCCAGTTTGTTTCCCTGAATTAGAAAATGATTATGTCAGGCCTGTCTATAAGTATTTCACACTCACTACCAGAATCTTTACATCTGTCAATCTTAAATTGTTTTAAAATCCTTTAATTCCAAGCTATGCATAGTTCAAATTGTTCCAGCACTACTTTAGTCGATTTGTTTTACATAAAATAATATAAAATAATCCTGTATATGATCATGCTGACACATATAATTCTACTCGTAGGTCATGTTCCTGAACACTGTATTTTGTTTTTATCTGAGGAGCCCAGGAAGTATTCAAGTTCCATAATGTAAAACATTGCCATTAAAGCATCTAGAATGGCTACATATCCTATTTCTCCAATCATAATTTCCTGCTTGACGATAAGCCAACACAAACTGTTTATGAGTTAAGAAAATTAAGTAAGCCTTGTCTAATGACAAGTCTAACCCCACCCTCCACAATACAGATATGCTTTTCATCACATATCCAATCAGGTAAAATCAATATTCTCTCACTGATTATACATGACCTTAAATATGTTGCTAAATATATGTCTGAAATTTATTGAAAACTGTTTCTCAGAAATATTGATCTACATTTCATACAAGATTCTACAGACCATTAACAGCAAATGTATCCTGTTTCAAATCAGAAGTGGATGTCCAAAAACTGATTCAATTATTGTCACAATAAATGCAGGCCTAATCTTGTTTACTCCCATGCATCAGCAAGTGTATGCATTGGTTGACCTTACTATGATAAAAGGCCATGAGTTGCTATGCCAAACAGATATGCAAATTAGGCCTTGTATAGCATAAAGGATCTTTCTTTCAAGTGGCTTGAGACAGAATATTTGCCAATCAAAATAACAGCAAAATATGTTGTTGTTGTTGTGGGGTTTAACACGATTTTTCAGCACATGATAGGCTATGCATGGCAGCCAGTATTAATGGTGGAGTTAGAACTTGGGAAAACCTCAGGAAGAACCACCGACCCATGAGAAGCTACTGGCAAACTTTCTCACATACCCACATTGGCCGAATCCTAGACTCGAACCCACACAGACAGAGGTGAAATGGCAGTGATCCGTAATGGAAAGCGCTTTAGACCACTCGGCCACTCGGGGCCCAAACAGCAAAATATAGCAAGGCATTTAATCGACTATATTACCTCTATTTAACAAACACCTTGGAATTATTTGTACTTATGAAGAAAAAAATATTAAATTCATTTGTATATTCTTTGCATTGCTGGATAAATTACCATTCGAACAATGATCACTTACCATCAACTGTTGGCACTTCTGTATATTGTTCCTTAAATGAAAAACAAAAGATTTTTCTGAGCAAAAATTGGATGTCCATGAAAAGCAATAAATTAGAATGACTGCACTTGGACTCAATATGCTATATCTTAACTGCTTATAAATCATGAGGATACCAGTTATGTTTACAATAAGACATATCCATTTCCATCTGAAATAATCTGTAGCAGCTGACCTAACACTAATATTTTTTACATCACTGCTTAGATTTTAGATGGTTTGACTTGTGCAGTTTTGTGATGATGAGTATTTCTCTTGAATCCAATCTTTTTTGGAAAGTCATGCAAATCCTTTCATGGGGATATTTATTATAAAACTGATACACTGATATGATAATAAAAGAACAGCCATCATATACGGCATCCTGTGTGCCAGTGTTTGCTAGAACACTTGGAAATTAATCTAAGCTCTCTGTCTCAGACTCTTCTTTCGTACTACAGGAAACATTTGCAGATGGCACAATATGTATAATTATTAAGTGAAAGGGGCAACATGACCAGCATACATGTGCAAGTTCTTACTGACCATTATTTTTTGTCTTATTACCCAAAAGCTGAACACATCAAATCCATCAATAATACCTTGTCTATCATCTGAAATCACTAAGCCACATACGTACCAAAGCTATACATATTATCTCTAATTACTTTGATTGTTATAGATTATTATGTATATACTGTGCTTTCACTTTGGGACCGCTCCTGTGGCCTAGTGGTTAGAGCGTCCGCCTCAGATGCGGGAGGTCGTGGGTTCGATCCCCGGCCAAGTCACACCAAAGACTTACAAAAATGGTACTAACAGCTAGCTCGCTTGGCGCTCAGCATTAAGGGCTTAGTGTTAGGACTGGTCGGCCTGGTGTCAGGATAATGTGACTGGATGGGACATCATGCTACATGTCCACAGCATGATGTCCCAGTGCTAGACATCACCATAAACTGCCACATTGCAGACATCATAGTGATATGACTGAAATTATTTTAAAGCTACGTTAAAAATCCAAATCACATCACATCACTTCACTTTTGGTATGTCTCTGTAGATTGCATATTACCTTTAAATAGGTGTGTTATGTCTTAGAGTCAATCATAATAATGAACCTGTGTACAAGTCTGGGTTGATTTCTCATATGACGATTGAGTCAGGTGGGTTCTGTTGCAACATGAAGTACAGCTGTACTGTGAAAAATGTCACATAGGAAGTATTGCAGCATGGGTTGAGAAGGAAAATAATACAATGAAGACATATGTGTGTATATAACGGTGAGAGTTGATCAATTAATCTATTCTTATTTCCTACATTCTAGTATTAATATTAGTTTGCAGATGTTTTTAATGTTATGTTTAGATATAACATGACTGTAAACATTTGTTTGGATTATTCATTAGATTTACAAAGTGCTCATAATACTGCTGAACTAAAACATTATTCTGGGATTATTGTGAATTTACTCAGAGGAGTTCTGCACAATATTATTGTGATATCAAGAATGTTAGCACATCTGCGCATTCAAGAACCTGGAATTCATTCAGAACACTCAATTCTTTTGGAATTTTTTAAGGATTACCTTGGATTTGATTCATAATACTTTATGTTCCTTTTAAAGTTTCACTTAATAACTTAAAGAATTAAATTATTGTTGGTTTTTCTTCTTTCTGTTATTTAATTTAGGATCACAGAGTTAGAACATAATACAGGGCTTTATATTTTTAACATATATTAAATCTAGCCTCATGATAAAAAGTGTTAGTTTATTTGTTTTTATTACTGCACCTACGCTAACTATTTCAATTTCAACACATTAAATTTTTCAAGATTGTACATGACATATGTTAATTATGTTCAAGCTGAACTACAGAACCAAACAGAAATAATAAAGAATGAAACCAGCGATAAAAATGCAACAACAGTAGGTGAATCACCAAAATAAATACATAAGTTCTTTTTAAATAGAAAAAGTATTATTGAACAAAAATCTACGTATTTCTGAATAATGATTGGTATCAAAATTTTATTTCTAAATTTAATCAGAAGATAAATTCTAAAATGAAGAGAATTACAATACATTTAGAAATGCATACTCCATAATATTCAGCATTATTATTCAATTTAAAGAATAAAGCTAAAAATTACCTCAGTCAAATGTTATGATGTATAATCTGTCTAATTTTTACATGTATATGTAATAAACAAACTTCTACATATACACATACCAAACAAATCTAAACTATGGGCAATATCTTTTTTGTTTTACAATGCTTTTTTTGTAGCATCAAAAAACATTGTCATTTTTACTTGCTAACAATGGTTGGTCAGGAAGTTCATGTACGCAAAGTTCCTAACAGGCATCATGCTTCAAAGTTATTTTTAGTACCAGTGTTTAAAAAATTAACACTGACCTCCGAATGTCAGCAGCTGACTTAAAAGTAAGAATGTCATTTCTCGACGGAAGCCTGATGACAGATTCACAACAAAAGTGACTAAGTAATTTTTTAAAATTAGAAACACTTCGTTCATGACATGAATGAGTATAGCTTTCAATACAATTTAGGCAAATTTTGTGCATTTAAAAATTGTCATACACTCAAACAAACAGTGTCTTTATCAAAGTCTGTAGATAAAGTCAAATATGAATATTTTCTAGCATAGCTCATATCTCTTTTTTGTATCACATCAATATATGATGCTACCTTAATCTTACTGAATAAACATGGAATAGAATTATGACATAGATGTCATTATATTCTTTGCATATCACATTGCATGTACGCTAGAAATAACATGGCACATGCAATTGCTATTGGTGTATAACAGTGAAATTTATTTTGATTTTCAAAACAATTATTGTTGCATGTGTCTCTAGCTTTTATTCGTTTCAAAATAAGCTGGCTACTTGATAGAAGTTCATTTCAAATCTTATATAAAGATGAATGCAAAACTTGATAGCTGTATTACTTGAACGTCTCATGCAATTGTAATCAGATGAGGATTTGTCTTTTATATCTGTATACCAGGTTTAATAATTTGTTCCAAGGAGGCCTTGAAAACAGCATGAAAATTAAAGAGAGAAACTACTACATGTCAATAACCAGTAAAATCACGAAAGAAAGAACTGAAGTCTTCACTTGATGAAAAACTTTATCAAAAGTTCCCTATTGTGCATCAATTTTCATGTGTATTTCAACTGAAAATACCTGTAGCTTTATCCGTAGACTCATAAAATGATATTATTATTATTACTGTGTTTTCAAAAAACATGTTACAGTTATCTTCATTTAGTAATTGGTCTCCTGAAATAATAACTTAGGTTTCTTAAATCCAGATATTATCAGATCCATAGGCATTTTAATTATCATCAAATAATTAAGAATTATAATAGATACAGTCAATTGTTTGATTTTTACAATGTGATACATTTAGATCAAGAGTTGCTAAAAATTTTGCATCTACAAGCTTGTCGGTCATATGAGAAAGAACCTCAGAAACCTAATTAAAGTATTGTTAACTGTATATTAAGTATAGTGGTAATGAATGCATTAGAGATGTTGGGGGGTGGGGCAGGTTGTGAGAAGTCACCGAAAATTGATTAAAAGGAGTAAGGCTCTGGGACTAAACAATATTTGTTTCCTTGTTTCAACATCACCAAAAACAATATATCATGAATCAGCAATTTCATTTTTAGCTAAATTTAAAATGAAAGTAAAATGTATAAAAAAAAAATTCAAGTTCCTCTAAGAGAGAGAGAGAGAGAGAGAGAGAGAGAGAGAAATAGCAAAGATGCAAAACAGCCACAACTACTGAAGATGTATTGTAGCTTAACTCCTATTTTCATAATGTATGCCTTTTTTCCTACAAATTACCCCAACAGCTATATAAATAATTCTGTATATCAGCTGAGACAATTTTATATGCAGCCACTAGTTTAAAAAAAAAATGCAAAATATGTGATCACATCAGTAAAACATAGTTCTCTTCACAAACATGACTGTTTGAAGCAAACACATTAATAATGGGATCCCATTCTTGGTGAAGATATTCTTAACTACAGTCATTCTCATATATTTATATGGTTATCTTTACTTAGAAAACTAACAGGCTGGATTCACAGCATGGAGAGAGAGAGAGAGAGAAGAGAGAGAGAGAGAAGAGAGAGAGAGAGAGAAGAGAGAGAGAGAGTAGTTAGCAAGCAACAGTAGTTAGCAAGTAAGAGTAATTTGAAAGCAGTTGTTGAAAAATGCACTGCTGAATGCCTAATGATATCTAAAAGTGAATTTCATTATTTGAATCACTCACTGTTTCATCCCTAAACATTTTCCCAGCTAAAAAATTTGATCTAACTTCGTAACTTTAGTTTAACAACCATTCATGTCCAGGCAAGGGACCCAGATGTGTAAACATTTACAAAAACAGACTAGTCGCAATATGTGCTACGACACCTCTACTGGCAAGACTTATGTCGCAACAAGAGCTTTAAGGGTGAACAGCCAAATTAAATGTGCATACTGCACAGAGTACATTTTCTTATGTATGACTTTAAACAAATTTGCAGGAGTTCTCATGCATCACTGTCTACAAGTGCATGAAATCACAACATCTCTGAAATTGCACTTGAAAGGATTAAAGTCAAGAGCTAAACTAGTGGGTAAACACAGTCGAAACATCATGACAATGGAATATTTAAAAATACAGATTTTATTCCTAGCTATTTCAATCTGTAGATGTCATTTACCAAGTCCTCAAATTTCTTTGTGAGAGATCTGTATTAAGATTTGACAAAGATGGCTACATGATGTGCTTATTTTCACTAGAACCTTAGATAAATGTACATAAAACAATCAAAGATATTAAACTGGTGTTTTTATCTTTCTTTTGTAGAAGAACCAAAACAGCATACATGATTTGACATATGTCAGGTCTTGTCTCATTTCCCCCCCCCCTTCGACCAAGTACTATTTAAGGTGCCAAAATAAGGCATTTAACATGCTTCTATGCATAAGATTCATGCACAAATTGGAATTTTAAATATCAACAATGACCCACAGTACATCATCTTATATAGCTATACATCTTTCTTGTAAATAAATAAACTAAATAAAACAGATATTGACTTGACATGAGAAGGAGGGAGAATGTTATCTGGTACACTCAACATGAGAGACAGATTTTGGATACTGAGGTACGTCTGTTAGTTTTGAAAAGCATAATATTTTAGACCATACAAGAAAATGCAAGCAAGATATATTTACCTTGTGTGACTTATTTCTCCTTCTTTGCTAAAAAATAAAATTGGAATATCTTTTATTGCAACATAAGTATTAATTAATTATCAGAGAGAGAAAGGTTATTAGTCTCTGATTGACAAATATCTGACATTATTATTCATTTCCAATCAGTTTAATTGTGGTAATTACTGGGCCACGATGAGGGCTGTTAAATACAATGCTTCAAGTTGGATGACTTCATGTAATATAAATAACAGCTTTCTAGGCCTAGACCTGCAACCAACAGCTTCTTCTGATGCTATTTCTTGTCAATATTTTTTAAAAGTGCTGTTAATGGCTACCACCTTGATTTCTGTAAAACATGCTCTTAAGTTAGTCACTTGTTACAATATACATGTAGCAGGCAAAGCTCAAGCTAACTAAATAAGTGCCTTGCATTTATATGTAAATTCAGTGTTTTCTGTTGTTTAATTCATTTTAAACGCAGTAATTGTCATTTGGATCTAACTGTCCATATCTCATGAAACATTGTCCATTGTAACAGTAGAATAAATTTATGCCATTAAAGAGAAGTCAAAAGATGTGCCTCTCATCAAATTAGTGTTCAAGTTGCTTCCAATTCCTTTGAGTAACTTTAAAAATTCCTTGAAATACCAGATATATATTGTTTCCAAAATGATTACAATTTAAAATTTTTATGCCACACTGATCAAAGTGAATTGGGAATGCACATACATTTTGATGCTGGCAATAAGTACAAACTGAAGTTGTACATAGAAAAAAAATCTAATTTTTCTGAAACAAACAAATATACAAGACTCTTTTGAAATTTATTTATTTTATGATCCAAATATATAACTGACATGAAAATGACTTAATCTTCATTTGGTTGCTGATCATAAATTGCTCTACCATGTCAACCTTTCCGTGGGTGGTCTTCATGTATTGGCTGTTCAAGGTCCACCAGACTCCATGGTAGGACAGGTGCATAAGCCTATTGAGTTGCAATTGTTATTTAAAGATACTTATCCATCCACGTCACAGCTTCAATGCAGAATCAGAATGGCGGGGATTAAGTGCCCTACTATGATGGGAGGGGTGAATATAAAATAAAAAATTATACAATACCTTGTTAGAGTGAGTAGTAGACAGATGTATATTGATTAAAAAATGTCCATATTCTTGTTCATCTAAAATAGTGGTGTTATGTAAATCTATACTGTGTGTTTAACTTTGACCATGATTGTATATTGTAAGTGTCATTTGTAAACAACATATTATCTAGCTAGCTTTTGTCAATTATTGTAGGTTATACTTTAAGATAATGATCATTTATAAACAACAGTTTTTACTTGGATCTGAGTTCAAGGTCTAACTTCACGATATTCTAGAAGAGGATTTGTTTACAAATTTAATGGGAAAATGGAACACATTCTGGACATATTATTGTGCCTTGGGTTTTTATGTGAGGTTCAGAAGTAAACACAATTCTTCATTCCTGCTTGAAGTTGTGTTCAGATATAATTTGAGAGGAATCATTTATTTAAAAAAAATTATTCATTGGAATTACAAAGTGCTCATTGACATTTTGAACTAATTCGTTTATTCAGATTACTGATAATTCGTTAAAGTACAATCTTGATTAAACGGGCTCATGCAATCTATTCGAACCCCGTGTATCAAAGTGGGGATGGAGAGAGTGTGGAAAGGATTAAGATAAACCTCCACCATCTCTTTGTGCGTTCTAATGGAGTTGCTGCAGCGACTCTCAGAGAATTTCTCTGCACACCTAACTTTCTCATGGAGTTGTTGAGGATGACCACCACAGAATGGATCTGGTCTCTATCAAATGGGTGCTTTTTTCCTGTGTATGGTCACGTGGAGGTGGGGGACATGCTTTGAAAGGGTCATAAAAATACTGGAAGGAGTGGACTTTAACTGGCTTTCTTTTAGATGATTTGTTTCAATCAGTGAAAGATTATGGGCTGGACCTGTCAGACATCATTGGAGAAATACAGAAAATTCCAACTTAGATACAACAAATCATAAATCATATGTATAACTGAAACAGCTAATAACCTTACACTGCTAAGGTACTCACATTTCTTTTTCGAATCATGCAGTAATACAAGACTCCTATAATGGCAATCAGAATTAAGACAGATAGTATAGGTACTACAATTGGCAGCCAGTCATTCTGCTTTATCCCACTGACAGCATGCCTTAGTTTTTCTTTGCTGATATCTTCACCTTCAGTGAGAAAGATGAGTGAAAAAATGAAAATAACCATATTCAAAAATAATTATAATAAATTATCCATATTGTGTTTTCTTTCTTTGCAGATACTGTACATTAAATGTTATAAATTCATTACATATAAGTGTCATATAACACTGCAAAACCATAATGTCCAAGGAAACATTGTGATTTTAAACTTCAATTTTGTTCTTGAAACCCCAAAAGCACTAGTAATTGTTCCCACTTCTACAAATGATAATACATAATAAATCAACGATGATATTCAGTTATACCATGCAATAATTATCTGTACTGTAACCTTGAATTTTGACCTTTGGCAACAGCTGCCTCCCCATTCTAGCCCCATTCCTTCAAATCTATAGCTCAAGCTTATTTTTGATTCAGGAATGCATCTAAAATCATGTTGCACAAAAAACATTAAAGACTTCTGGTGAAAATCCCATGCTAATGTGACTTTCCATTCAGAAGCTGTGATAAGAAAATTTTCACTGCCATGGTTGCTATAGTCACAAGACTGAAGGAGACTGCCAAAAAATATCAGTGTACAAGGCTATTGCGACAAGCATGCCATGCCTGCCTTACTATCCAGTGCCTCCAGTGTCTTGACTGGGAGACAAACGTAGGTCCCTGCTGAAATCCACACTTGTGACACACGAGTGTCCAATGGGGGAGGGGACTTGAAGGATTACGCAGGAGAGTGATCTCTGTAGCTGAGAGCCAAAACCAGCAATCACAGCACAGAGCAGGGACAGACCACTCCTTACATTGTCTAGCATACTCTGGACTTCAGGAGAACTTTTGGGAAATCTCCCATATTATCACTGAATGAGGGTGCAAGAATCCTCTGAGCCCTAAAACTTTGTACACAAGTCCAGAGGTGAAGGCTATAACTGCCTTATTAAATGCCTAGATATCTCCCTTCTTCAACACCTGAGCAGATATGTGAAAGGAAGCTGGTGACCCAAAGTGAGGGAACGAACAATCTTAGCTGGTTCCTCATCAACTTTGGTTGAGTTCATCAACACAGTAAAGACTGCCTCCTTTCTGTGCTCATTCCTGGGGGATGCAGCACTTTCCATCTCTCATCCTTCCCGGCGTTTTGAGGAGGAGAGGACGGCCCGCCATCTGTTTGTTTGGCTCCACATAGGCATATGAAGTAGCTTTTCATCCATGACTTCTAATCTGCTTTGATGCCTGGGCATGAGCATCCATGACACCATGAAGTTAAAGGAGTATTCACTTCTCAACATCATGCAGGGATGAAATGGGAACAAAAGGAACGATGATGCCAATCCAATCGCCTTCACATTCTCGATGGGTACATGCTGACTCCCTATCCCCAGTGGGATTGTTTGGTAACATAGATGTCCAGTGACCTGTGACTGGTTACTTGTCACCAGTTAAAGACGAGTCAGGTGCCAATGATCAGATGGTAGAGCCCAATGCATTGAAAAGATCGTTAGGGATCTCTGGGCCTTATTCAGTATAGGATCTACTGAGTTATAAAGGCCCACAAAACTTTGCTTTTAGCTATTCTGACTGGGCAGAGAGTTCAGACATTACATATTGTAGATATTAGAAATACAGACATTTGTGATTCTTATGTAAAAGTTTGCATTGGTGATTTACTTCAGCATCTAAACTAGGGATATATTAGGAATTATATATTAGAACATACACCAACATCCTAGCATATGTGCATTGATTGCATAACAAGAATATTTACATAGAACTAGTGAAATCTGGGGCAAATGAAACATCACTTTTTATTAGAATTCAAGCACCACAAAAAAGTATGACAGTATGATAGCTAGGTAGATAAAATCAGGCATGTATTCAGCAGTTTATATTTCTTGCTTTTCTCCACTAGTAACAGAACTGCATCACATTCTGCTGCTGCCTTGAAAGCACCCATTATTACTACTTTAAAAACTGTAAGTGGGCACCAAGACTTGGTTTTTAATAAATATTATCAAAAGCTAGTGACTGTTGACACTATTTCAGAAGTTTTGATACACAAGTATATGCCAGTTTTTACTGATACATTTTGCCTCTGTATCAAAAAAAATATGAGGTTGTCAGTATTCATGTACCAGCAAACAAAATGTATCTTAAGTCTTGAAAGTTAACTGTCTGAACCTCAGCCTGTACAAATCCAAAGTATTCTTTTAAACTCTTGCCAAATTTGGTCAGTGATTGCTGACAACAACACAGCATCAGATGGAAAGTCGGCTTATCTCTTTGATCTACTCAAAAATATCCTGTAATCATAAAGGTACTCAAGGGAAATGAAGTGATAATTAAACAAGATTACCAGTAAGTTTGATGATAATTTATTACATCTGAGTGTATCCATATCAGGACTCTGAAAGCTGACCAATCGCATGATTCAATGTCATCTTCTGTAATCCCTCAGGTGCTCATAAAACTTCAACTTACAAGTAAGTCTACTTTAATTACTTATGTTACAAAACCCCCAAAATCCATAATTATCAAAATATTGTTTCTATATGATTTTCGGAGAAAAAAAAGCAACTTATTAAGCGGCTGGAGATGTGTCACTCAAGTGTATGCTAATTAGTCAAGTAATTTAGAGTGACTTACTCTTTGGACATGTTAATAGTTCAGTGTAAACACAGTCTGTGAACAATCAATAAGCCTATCAAGTAATGTTTACTTCAGTATCATGTGCATACATTTTGTTAAATAAGGTAAATTAATACCCCCCCCCAAAAAAAAAAAAACAAAAAAAAAAAACAGAATGTTGGACAATTCATTGGAAAACCATAGTGTAAATGACAAATCACAATATAGACAATTAAGAAGAAAATGTTTTTAAGAAATCTTAAAACCTGGCAAATAATCATTCAATCAAGTTCAGCTTTTCTATTAAAAAAACTTCACGTCAACGATGAGCTCTAGATTTAGTAGGTAATAGCTTTAAAACTGAATAGAATCCTTTCACTAGATCGAACAAACTGTTTTGTATTCAAAGGATGCTTTTTATTTTCTCAAAAACAAATTAAAATGTATGTACCTGAACTGAAGATGTGTCATACACTATGTGCAGAATTTTAGAGAAATATCCACATAACTATTTAATTCTTTTCTGAACTGAATAGTAATAAATATGTGAGTGAGTTTGTATTCCTGTAAAATAAAAGTAAAAAGACAAGAATACAACTTACTTTTATTTATATAGACCTGAGAACAATACACTGAGGAATCCCTTGCACAATCCATGGCAGGTCCTCTGATGCAGGCACTGTATAATCCTGGATTCTCTGTGGAATTAACTCTCAGCATGGACTGCAAAGAAATTTGTTCCAATTCAGTACTGAAATAACTCAATCAAGTTTGGTTTGGTTTGGTTTGGTTTTTTACAGCGCATCAATACAAGTAGGTTATTTAGTGCCAAGACAAGTGCATTAAAGTGTCTTGCCTAAAAGGGTGCACCATGATGGCCAACCTGGGCTGATCTGATGGTACAATTTTAATCTGAACTTCGGTCATACCAACAACTGAGCCACCATGACTTCTGCCTCTAGTGGTTGCTCTTAGTAATGACACAGGAATGACATTTGACCTATTATACATCTGTAAACCTACAGGAGTTGCTGAAACAATTTAATTAAAAAAATTTAATCATGAAATATTACCATAGGTAAACATTTTTTGTTCTCATAAATTTGTCTGCATCTTTATGCACTTCATAAGATATAGCAGACTTCAAACAAGAAGCCTAAGTGTGCCTGTGATTACTTAACTGGCTGGCATAGGCATAACATTGGCTGCCAAAGGCATAATATGGCCTGGCCTGGCATAAGCATAATGTGGGCTGGCATGGGCATAATATGGGTTTTGAGATAAATGTTGCCATATTTGATGGCGGATGAACATTTATTTGACCAAATTAAAAGGATTTTATAAAAGAATGCAAGCTCTCAGAGTTGGTAAGATTTGTGTTCATATTTGATGGAAGATTGGCAACGTTGGTACAAACTTTAAAGCTCTCCATGCCATAGTGACTTCAGTCAAATCAATGCCTTTTTAGCAGTTCTTGGGAAGTCATTTATTGTTTCTTTATTTTTGGTAACCATGGTAACATTTGATAGCAGACAAGGCCCATGTATACAATTTCTGAATACTCTTCATGCCACATTCAGAGTCCCATAACAGAGAGGAAGAGGGAAGCAGATAATGAAGTTTTATCATTCAGTGTTTCTATGAGAGGAAGTATTTGTGAGATCTGTCCATAATGGGTTAGCAAATCCATTCCCATATAATTGAAATTCTGAGGAGTTCAGATCAGACTTTTCCTGACTTGCAGTTAGGCTTAGAGAGGTAGATTTCACAGAAGGGTATGTTGCCCTTCACCCTGGTCAAAGCTTTGGGGGTGGAAGCTAGACTCAAACGATGAGCCCCAAACTTTAAAAGTCTTCAGTCTCAGACAAGACTGTAGGAATCTCCTGTTTGCTTGGAAGATAGATATTGAAGAGACCTATGGAGACCACCCAGTCATTCAGCCTGATGGTATTCCTGATACAGATGAATGTCTTGATATGTAAATGCCCTTCAAGGCAATTGGGAAAGACATAAAATGAGCAGAACCTTTTCCCCTTTTCTTGAAACCAGGAAGATCTATGAATAAAATCCCAGACTTTGGACATTCATCACCCTTCCTTTAAAGGATGGACACCTCTTCCAGTAGAGATGCAGGTTGGGATGGGAAGAACCAAATGGGGTACATGAAAGAGGTGGAAGGTCGTAGAAACAAAGCCAGTATATTTTGTTTATTGGAGAAAGCACCCATGAATTGTCTGTAAGGTCCAATCAATCCTCAGAAACAAACTCAACCTATCACCTACTCAAATAATGAAATGAGGAGGACTTTGTGTTAACACCCTAAGGATGATTTCCTTCCAACTTAGGGGAGGGGAAGAGATCTGTAGACTTCTTCTCCTGTCCCCTCTGACCATCTCATCATAAGAAAGAGCTTTACATTCAGTTATTTGGTTTACTTCCTTATAAGGTTTAGGAGTGGAAGAAATGGACCCTCTGGTATGAGCGTGTTTCTGCATTGGTTTTTCCATGTCTGCTGCCACAGCCAAGAACCAGTACTATCATGATCCCTCATAACTTTCAAGGTCACTTTATTAGCCCTCCAAAAACAGTTTCTACATTAAGAGGAGAAGAATGCAAAGCGCTCTTTTGTGTGCTCTAATAAAACCTTCTTAGGTCTCCAAGGCAGCATTCTCACAGAGATGAAGAAGCTCTGCCGATTGTGCATGGACACCAGAAATGTGCATTGATGTCTTGGTAACTGTAACCAACAACCTCTACTATGCAGCATCACACAATGATTCCTCTTTCACCATACTGAAGGAAGTAGCCAAAAACTGACCCAAAATACAAGGCTATGATAACAAGTGTCTGAGATTTCAGTTCCAAAAACTTAATGAGACTTGACATGGAAACATGCCCTTGTCACTCCAAAATAACCACCTGCAAAGCATCCATGTCCAAGGTGTAGTTGTTGGTGGAGGGGGGAGCTTATGGGGTCAAAAAGCAAATGAACCCTAGAGTAGGAATTGGTTTTTATGGGATTAATGCCATTCTTCAGCACAAACAGGCTATACATGGTGGCCAGTATAACTGGTGGAGTAAGAATCCTGGTAAACCCAGGAAAAGCCACTGCTCAACAAAAACAACAAGAAATCTTTCTCATATCCCCGCAAAGACCAAGAAGAAACTTGAACCCACAGATTTCAGTGACCTGAAAATATGAATGTATTACAACACTTGACCACCAAAGCAACCCCCCCCCCCCCACACACACACACAGTAGCTGGGTGCTGAAACCAAGGGATGAAGCAAAGACTGGGGACAAACCATTTCTTCTGCTGTCTTGTTGCCTCTTGACCTCAAGATAACTTCTGAGTTAGCTTTGTCAGTACCAGTGAGTGAGGGAGCAAGAGTCAGTCTGATTTGGGACAGGATCTGATGTTTTATGATCCTGTTGGTTTTGGATACAGATGTGAGGGAATGATCTAACTTGTCAAAGGCTCACGCTTCCTCCCTCATCACTTCAAACACAGAGGGTAAGATAAAGATGGGGACCCCAAAAAAGCAAAAGACCCAACATGACCTGTTCTTCTGGAAACTCGACCGTATCAATCAAGCTGGCAGTTCATCATCCTGTCTTTGTTTGGAACAAGGCAAGACTATTCTGTCTCATCTACCTCCTCTGAGAAAGTAAATTTGTGCTTAAGCATTGTCATCCGGTTTCCAATCACAATAAAGTCAGGACTAACCCTCTCTTCCTAGAGAAAGGATTTGTCAGTTTGAGTCCCCAACTTCTTCCTAAGATAATAAAAGTGGAGATTATCTACAGTGTGCCTGATCTGCAGATCCACAAAGTCACAGCAGTAATTTCTGTTGCCAATGTAGGAAAGGAAGACATGGCCAACTACCATCATGTGGTGGGAGTGCCAAAGCTCTATAGGGGTTGATGGGTAATGTCTAGAAAGGAGGTGTCAACCCTAGCCCTTCTTTAAGATCTGGGCAAAATTAACAGATTATTTTCAACGGGTTTCAAACAAAAACAAAAAGAAGAGGATTATCAAAATGATCCCTTTCCTTAGACATGTAGCCAAAACATGATACCTGGTTCAAACACCTGTGTCTGGAGCCTGTTGTTTGGTACACAGTGACCTGATGCTCAGAGCCCAATATTCAGTGGCTGGTTACCAGAGAAATGAAAACAGTAATTAGCACCAGGTGTCTGGTATCTGGCACCTGGTGTTCAGTGCCAAGAGACAGACACTCTGTGACTTTCACTTGGTACCTTGCTCAATGTCCAGTACCTGGTGACCCACTGAAAATCATTTAGTGATTGGTGCTTGGAGGCCAGTGACTGATAGTCTATGACTATTCACTTCACAAATTTCTCCGTATTTTGTGACAAGTGGCTGGTCAACAGCCAACATCCTGACTGTCACTTGACACATTATCCACTAACAGTTGACTTCTAAGAGATTCCCTCAAATTAAACACAGGTCTACTTGAGCCAGAATGTGGCACTCACCCCTTTGTGCCTTCATTCCAATGGGAAGTTCCAAGGAACCATCATTAATAGCAGTTAACAACTTCATTCCGTGTGTCAATCATACCACCTTTGAGGAAGTGGTCAACATCTGTATCTCAGATGGAGCCATGGACCCCGCCCCTTTCAGGAGTTGGCAAATACCTTAAATCATGAAATTCTATATACCTCTCCTAGAAATGGAGGTGTCTTCAATGATGTAAAAAGAAGCAGGTCGCATTTTCCTGGCCCTATAAGTGTGACAACTTTTTTTTAACCTGATACTTCTTCATACCAAGCAGGTCAGATGTGTTTTATGCATCTTTTCTATGACCACATTTACCCACACCTCAGGGTATACTGAATACTGAAAGAAAATACAAGAAATACATGATCAACTGGAACAAGAATTGGTTAGGAGATACTTACCTTAACACCAGTTACTAACAATAGTGAAACGAAAAGAAGCACTGCTTGACTAGTGAGATACTTAAAACTTTTAAATTCAATATAATGGTACAGAATATGGATAAAATATCAAATACAACGCAGAAAAGGATAAAATAAACAGCAGCAATGCCAAAAGACAAAATTAAACTTAAAATGTTGACAACCCAAGATATACTGAAGGTCCAAGGAAATAAAGAATGATATTCTGATAATCAGAACTTGACTAAGGTATCTAACATGGTTTGTGTTGTTTTGTTTTGGTTTTGGCTTCAGTTTTATTCTAGACCTTCTATTACTATTTGTGGGTGAGGACATAATCTTAGTTGACTCAGAACTGGCACTTTGCTTTTATTTGGTTATATGAAGTATCAGTACCTGAACTGGTACTTTGCTTGTACAGTCCTACCCACTTATCTCAACATCACTTATGTCGACAAGCCGCCTATTTAGATAAAAAAAAGTCCCAGTCCCTTGGTCCACTTTTAATATCAAAATTGTCATGCATATGTTGACGTCAAGATAAAAAATAAACGTACATGTCGACAGAATCCCTTGGTCCCAGCTTGAACAAATCCTTTGTTTTCTAATCATTTATGTCGACAAGCTGCCAGTTCCGACCCATACTTTTGTTCAACAATTAGTTGATCTTGCCTCCAGGCTTTATTTTTCCCACCTAATCATTTATGTCAGCAAGCGGCCAGATCTGACCTGTACTTTATTCAACAATTAGTTGATGATGCCGCCAGGCTTTAATGTCCTGGTCAGATAATAAAAAAAAACAGGCTTTTGTTTGGTCCTTGATAAATTAAATTAAATTTTATTTTAATTGTATGCATTGATTGTGCTATAGATAATAATCTCAATTACATGTATATGTATTTATCATTAAAATCTTTGACTGCTGCATGTATTTGTATTTTGAGAGAATTCATAACTTGTTATCTCCGGGATGTATTTTAAATGTATACCACTTGAGCTGACATTGTTACAATATTGTATTGTAAGAATCATTTTCTTTTAATACCTCATTAGCATGTGTCAATGTATACAATATTATGCCTTCATTAATCATATCAGCCGCATATCTCTTGTTCGCTTTTATGTACTTTTCACGATGACTTCTGTAACTAAATACATGTACTGTTTAAACCAACTTGTTGCCAGGTTTCCATTTCCCTGTGAATAGTCCCAACCCATTGGGAGCCTCAGTAAGATGGGAAAAAACTGACCGAAATCTAGGCCAATTTAAGTACACGTACTTGAAGCATGTAAATAACAACTATGCAACCATGTGCTAATGCCGACATTGAATATTGTAGTGAATGTTTTTCATATCAGTATGTGACTAATGCAATATTTTATTGT
Organism: Sinohyriopsis cumingii; assembly: GCA_028554795.2. Taxonomy (NCBI): domain Eukaryota; kingdom Metazoa; phylum Mollusca; class Bivalvia; order Unionida; family Unionidae; genus Sinohyriopsis; species Sinohyriopsis cumingii. Next base: position 47,882,508 of record CM068840.1, on the reverse strand, counting down.
GAATTTTATTATACAAAGGTAACCAAAATGTAATTTGTCAATATACAAGTATATTTCACACTGGTTTTGTTTTCATGTACACAAAATTTCCATTGTTTGTTTTCACAAAGTGTAAATGCCACTTACTGACGACAGGTCACCCCTTACTGACAAATTTAACTTGTATCTTTTTTTAGACCCCCCCCCCCACCAAACAGTTATCTCAACATCTGCCTATGACAACAAAATTCCTAGGGGCCGAGGATGTCGACATAAACAGGTAGGACTGTACTTCGTTATATATAGTATCAGTACCAGCCTCTATGTGATCTTTTTGATCTTTATGACCACGTAATGCAGTGTACATATTAAGGTATAGTCAATTGTCACCGCAATAATGATGACAACAAAACGTAACATTATTCAAATTTCACCAGAAAGAATTCCACACAAACTTAAAACAAACAGATTAACCCTTCCAAATAAATGTAGAATGAAGTATGACAAGATAAAATGTAAGGATGTCAAAATTCTGTAAAAGGTATAAAAGATCATGGTAAAAACTATAAAATCCTTAAAAGATAGGGTAAGCTTTTTTATGTAAACTGCATTCCCTCAAAAAGTCTATATCTTCTCTGGTGGTACATCGTTATAAAGATTTTTAAATTGAGTTCATATAAAAAAAACTTCTGTCTCCACGCCAGAGTTTAATGCTTGCATGCTAATAAATGCAAGTAAATTGTGGAAAATTCATATTGAAATGTCATGCTCTTACATCTTTTAATGTCACTTTGTTAAATGTTCCAGCAAAGGTAATATTAAACTTGTTTTGGCACTGATTATTTTGCCACATGACCACGTGCATAATACGAAAAGCATACAGCCCGCTCACCTAATTCCTATAATCATTTCACATGTAGACACTCAGCTGATCTACAGAGGATAACAATTACAGTAAACCAAGTCTAGTAACTTATAAATATAGTAAGTTTACTACTGAATGAACATGTATTCCTACTTCCATCTGCAATGGTGTGAAAGAGCGTTCTGAATTGGTTAGGATGTTTTTAGGCCTAGTATGGATAAATTAATGTCATTATACACACAAATAGCTAGTTCATGTTAGTAAATCTTTGAATAATTTGAAAACAACATTGGACAAAAAATGCAGGTCGCATAGGCCTCTTGTGCAAACTGAATGCAGAATGTATAATGATGCATCCAGTCACCAAGTTTCATCAGTTGGGATAGTATGCATACAACAAGGCAAACATGAATGTGTTCATGAAATAAATGCAAAAATTTCACCAAAGCCAGCATAAGATAAAATATGTCATGATGAGCTGATTTTGTTGTGTGAGTGTAACTAACAGAGTTGTAAAGCAAACTAAATTTCCTGACCTAAGTCAATTGAGCATAAAAATATGGTCAACATTAAAAAGAAGGAGCAGTGCTCATAAAGATGTACCCCAAGTTTCATGATTCTATACAATATAGTATGAATAGATAATGCCAAAAATCTGTCATTATGTGCTAAAATACAACAACTTAACCTAAATCGTTAAAAATAAATATGTCATAGTGATGAGAGATGTATACAATCACCTATTTTAATAATTACAGCTCAAATGTAAAAAATGTCAAACTGATTCAAAGATGGGAAAGTATGAAATAGAGACTACAGCAACCTACAATGTGATAAGGGAGCAGGAATGGGATTTGTGCAAAATGTCTGGGCTAAACACAAAACAATAACAAGGAACATACAACTAAATGTACATGTTGAAGTAAAAATATAGTCCCCTCACTTGTTGCAGGCACTATGAAACCCGCTACAAACTGTACAACCTATTAAGAAATAATGGCTGACCTTCAGTAAGGATGTACATATGGACATGCTTTTATCTGTGTGGAAACAGATACCAACATCAGGGAAAGTACAGTATCTTAACTTTACTTTGTAGAAGTGGAACCAGTAAAATAACAAATTGCCAGTAGAAATAGTGTTTTGCAAGTTGATATTAACTCCCAAAAGAAACCAACTGGTATAATAAAATGAAAGTTGTGCCCTGTGCTTCACAGGGTGGATGGCAATACACTTAACAAGAATGTACTTGACTGTCAGTGGACACTGGGGATTATACTCTGGTTGATATTCACTCTACAGGTTGTATCTGCGAGTCGGGTGTTAGTGTCCTGCATGTGATTAGCACACGCTATCAGCATAAACCAAGTGAGGCAAAGAAATACACAATAGTGTTAGTACTTAGTGTGTTGCACTGTGGCTGGGACAATTCTGTCTTAAACACACTCTGGCATGTACTCTTTTCAGTGCTGGAGGTACCAGAGAGTCCTGATAACTATGTCATGACTACTTCAGTAATGTACCCTTAAGATGTTCCCCTTCTATGATTTTTACAACAAAATCAAGAGTACATTAACATAGGGACAGACTAACATGTAAGTCACCTAATAATTGCAGGATCAAAGTTATCTACCTTTAAAGTTACCAAATTGTTTCATGCATCTCAAAATATGCTGCACTACTAACTATGCTAATGTAACTTTGCAAAGAATCACAGATGGTTTCAAAACCAAACTCTAGTACAGTAAATACTTGGGCCCTGTAATGTTATTTACTTCCAATGGTAATTAATTACAATTATTTTACAAGCTACCCGTGAACCTGAGTCAGAAATGGCCTGTCTGACTCTTTTTTTTCATTGATCACTAACAATGTTCTGTGTGCTGGATACCGTTCTTCAAGTAGCACAAAATACAACCAGTGCTGTTCATATCGTTTTAAAATAACCTTTCAGTATTTATCATTTCAAATTTAAATGAATTTACCTTTGATCTTAATAAAATCAACACAAGTAGTAAATAGAGATCATACACAATGTTTTCTTTAGAGTTAGGTATCAGCTGCATTGTAAGTATTCTCTGTGTGTGATTTCAGTCTACCTCTGATTGTGAGCATATGCAACTCAACATACATTTAGTTCCAAATCGTTCCATATGTTTTAATTGCTGATTTATTTATAACATTGTTTTCAACAAAACTCTTTAATTATTTACAACATAATTGTGTACACTGGGCATGCTGTTTAGCACTAGCAAAGAAAAACAGATTGCTGGCCATGTTCTGATGCGCAATAATGAACACCCAAAAGTGACTGTTTACTCTTTGAGGTACCAATTGTCTCCTGATTATATAAAACAACTATCATTTTAATTGCATGTTACGATCAGGGATGTATGGGTACCTGCATGGCCACCTGTGTTTGACACTACCCAATAATATCCTACCCTGCCGGGAACCCAGACCTGGCAAAATTTCCCTACTCATCCACCCCTAATAGAGGGATAAGTTGGTACCCAGTTTTGACACATGGGTTTTGCCATACCTGGTAAAAAGCGAATTGGATGGGTACCTGACAAAATTTATCTACTCATCCATCCCTAGTTATTATATATGGTACATATATTATTTAAACATAAACTGTAAGCATTGATATGAGTTCCTTGAAATCATTCCCAGGTTTTACGAATCACCACCAGTAACAGAAATAATATCTCAACCATATCAGATGCAACAACCTAAAAGCTAACCAAAGACGAATCTGTCCATATCTGTCTTTGTCCATCATGGAGCCTTAACACCAAAGTTATCAGTAACTACTTGTCTCTTCAAATGGTGTCAAATCAAACAAGATAATCTGAATTCTTCTTGTATTCCTTAAAATTAAACATTAACTTTTGTTTCATCTACTGGGTAGGTTAAATTAATACAAAGTGGAAAATCCTTAGTTTATTATTCAACAACTGCACTTTTTTCTACTCACAGTATTTTGCTGATGACTGTTCCAAATCAGTTCATTCTGATGTGTGCCACAGTCTGTTTCAGGCCAGGTTGCATTGAGATAGTATATCTCTCCCTCTTGCGTTAGATTTACAACAGGCCTACATTCAGTGGGTGGTGGATCTTAAAGAGAAAGCATCAACAAAATCACTCTTACTTTAGATATTATCTGCATAAAAAGCTCTAGTTCATGATCAGTCGACTGCTTGGGTGGCGTAGTGGTTAGAGCGTCCGCTCCAGATGCAGGAGTTCGTGGGTTTGAACCCCAGCCAATGCATACTAAATATTTCTAAAAATTGTACTAACAGCTGCATCGCTAGGCACTCAGCATTAACAGGTTAGTGTTAGGGGTGGTCGGCCTGGTGACAGGATAATGTGAGTGGTTGGAATATCATGCTACATGTCTGCGGCATGAAGCTCTAGTGCTAGATGTCACTTTAAACTGCCACATTGCAGACATTGTAGCGACATGACAGGAAATTTTTTAAAGCTACCTTAAAAATCTAAATCACACACGCACACACACACACACACATGACCAGTCACTCTCTCTTTCATGCTCTGCTAACCTGCTGCAATGCCCCCAGTTGCAATACATCTATAGCACCTTTAAGGTAGTCGTCTCTTAATTTGGGGGCACAGTTTCAAACATTTATATCCTAAATTAGACAGTGCTTGATTAGATTCAAGGAGAGATGTTTAATCACATCACAATTGTTTTAATTTTCTGAAAGAGTGTCTCCGAAACAATTTGAGAGGTATCAATGACACCTATGTATAAAACAGAGAGGAAACTGCCTATCTGTCAATACTGTACATATAAGATTATACATGACTGAATTTTTGTTTATACAGAATCCCACAAGAAAGCTCAAATAAGTTCGAGTTATAACTTGTTTCACCTAGGAAGTGAACCTCTCCATGCGTCTCCAAGCTCTCTCACACCAGCACTCAGCGAAGTGTTTGATTTTAAAAAAGGATGGCAAACGGCCAACAAAATGTGCTCCCCATCAAGGTGCATGGGAATGATCTTCCTACAAAAGCAGAAATTTCACGTACATATCTTGCATTTCTAAACAGAAATCCAGTTGTGTGCATTTATTCTATTAATTTCTGCTTGACTTCCGAGTTGATTCCCATGCCTTTGAGCTCTTTTGTCTAACTTGTTCTTTAATTGGGGGATACACATATGGCATGGTAATTCATTGAGCTGGTGCATGAGACCTAGGTGATGGGTACTTTTGCTCACAGCATTAGTTCCATTCCTGGTTGGAATGAATTTGTTTGATTGTGCATGTATTTACTTTATTATAACATCATCCTGCCTCTGAATTTTTTTTTTGCTCGTCTCAACAAAACATATAAACAAGTTTGACACTGTTTTCGTGAGGTTATGTTTAGATTGTTTAACTCATTTTGCTGCTTTTTCATCAGTCAGACATGTAAACAGTTAGGTTTTCTTAGCTTTTGTGCTACATTTTTATTTTTGTAAGTTATTTCTTCCAATGATGCCAAGCTTGACTAGAACCAAACAATGCAATCCTGTTGTAACCGTTGTGTTACCTATTCTTGGGTCAATATCCATTATGTAGATACAGCATCTGGTTTGTATTTCGTATGTCTCTAAAAAGAATTTACTGAAATTAACTAGACACATGCGTAATTTAGTAAAACAAAATAATGTTTCTCTAAGTTGCATATGTTGTTTGTTTGCATGACTTAAAGAACATACAAATATGTAAACAGACAGTTTTTGTTTCAAATCTGATTTCCTTCTAACAATACTGTAAATTAGGTTCTGTCCAGTAATAATGGTGGGTGGGATCTGACTAATCAACTACTAATCTCATAGTTGAACTTTGGGCAGACTCTATTCAAGAACTAAAAATTTAGAGAGAATTCCTCCTCCATTTGAAACTAAGGTGGAATTTTAAGAATACAGAACAGAGTAAAATGAAGACAGCACTTGAAATTACGAATGTGCACATATGAATGATTTTATAGCATTAATAACTGAAATTACATAAATTTATGCATTCAGGTTCTAGGATAGACAATGCCTGGTCATTAAATCATTCACAGTTGACTCACAAACAAGCTGCTTCAGCACGAGCCCTTACAAGCTCCAAAATACTTGTATACCGAATCAATCCTCACATTAGGATCTAAATGATACTTACCTAAGATGACTAAACTTCCATTCATCTGCTCTCGTCTTGAACCATTTGTACGCTTTGAATACAGCAAAGAATAAAGCCCTTGATCATTAGTACTAATGTTATGGAGCCATATTTCATAGCTCTCATCACGTGTTATGTTTTTCTCAGGTTTAAGTTGATCAACATGGCCATCACTGGTCCAGACGAAAACAGAAACGTTGTTGTGATACAGGGTAAGCCGTGACTCATCTGGATTTATACTTGTATTAGAAAACAGTTTCATATCAGCTCCCTTGCACACATAAAGTGCATTTGCCTCTGAAATATATAAAAGGTATTCTATTAAAAATATGTACATATATGTTTGAGCATCATTTGTTAAGTAAATGATTCAGCAAACCTGAGATTGCAGAGCCTGGGAGCACATGTCCAAATAATGTTCTAAGTGTATGAATATTAGATTAGGTATGACACTGAAAAAGTGCTCATTTTCAAACAAAATTTCTGACTTTGATATGGTCTTTGAAAATTTTAGTTACACACAGGAATATATTGACAGATGTGAAACTATATGAAGACTTTATGTGCATGAAATTTTATCAAAGCATGTTTCAAATTAAGATGTATTTTTGGGGGCCAAAAGATACCAGAGTTCAAGATTCCTTAACAGGAGAGAATATAAAATGGCGATTGGAAACTTTAGAGAGGTGCCATATGGGAAGAACAAAATTCTAAGCCTGATGTTCGACCTATTCCATTGTTACTGACAAGGGTTTTTATAATTATCCAGTGTTTGCCATGAGATGAGATGTCAGATGAAATTGAAAGTCTATCTGGAAGAGCTAGAAGTGGTAGGGGTATGAGGATATACCCAATTTATGGGTGGGTATGTACCCTTTCGAGTTAGAAATAAGAGATCTTTCAGAATTCACCTACCATAAAATAACAGACAGATTCTGCAGGTGCATTCAGAATTCCTGAGAAAAAGAAGTAAGACCCAGCAGATAACGATGTCTTGACAGAAAGACCCACTATGAGGAGACGAATCTGGGAAATCCTGTCTGCAGGAGCCTAAGCCTTCCCTTGACTGGTGAGGAAATTCTTTAACATTTACATAAAGTCCTGAGAACAGAAAAGATCTAACTTCTCTAGGCTAGGTATTAAACCCACAAAAGTTGGGATCAACAAGCAGACTGAAGGTGGAAAAGACCCACTCATCATCCATAATATATGAACGAGCCTCTAAAAATTGAATTAGTCAGGTACCTACTTGAAAACTGGGAAGAGGAATACTTTGAAGCAGAGGGGGCAACTTTTGAAAACAACAAGTCCAAAGACTTTTTGTCTTGGCCTCTACAACCAGTTCATCTAGTGAAATTAGTTTCAAAGGAGCTGCTTCATTCTTTGTTGAACTTGACCCGGTTTGATAAACATTGGATGAAGAGCATTCAACTGATTAGAGGAAGTACATTTTGGCCAGTTTATATGGACCCTAGTCACAGTCAAGGATCAATGTTGCTGGTCCCTCAAGCCTTGTGATACCAATGTGGGAATTAGACCTCAAAAGAAAACTGTCACATCAAGTGGTGCAGCCCTCAGATTTTAGCTGTGATCCAGCAAAACCTTTCAAGTCTCCAAAGCACCAACTCTATGGAGGTGAAGAAGCCCCAGAGAGATGGCCATTGACATAAAATGTGCATGCTATGATACATTAGCCCAAACTTCAGGCAATCATTGTGAAGCAGCCATAAACAATGACTCCTTCAACAAACAAAAAGAGGCAGCCAAAAATGTGTGGGCATGCAAGGCTATGGTAACCAAGGTTCTAGCCATAAACTCCAATGTCACTAAGGATTGATTGACAGACAAGCACAGGTCCCAACTGATATCCCCACACTGGAAACAGTACCTGATTCTGGAGTGAGGAGTGAGTGGGTGTGAGGGCAAAGCAGAGGAATGGACCCATTAACTGGTAGTAGAAACCAGTGGTCCAAGCATGGAAGATGGGACTGACCACCCCTTCTACTGTCCATTATCCTCTTGGCTGGGCAAATTTCTAAACAAAAGCTCCAGAACCATAGCTGAATGCAAAATGCAATGAAAGTGTGAACACAAAATACTCCAGAAAGTCTCTCAAAAATCAAAAGAATTATGGTATCCCCCACTCCCAAAAGCTTTAGACACAGCTCTGGGGGAAGGAAATAGAAAACCTTTTTTTACCACCTTATCAAATGTCTAGACATCTTCCTTCATCATCAGATCTGAAAGATGGGATCAACAAGGAGACCCTGAGGGAAGGAAAGGGAATGTCCTGATGGAACCAGTTCCTGTGAATGCTCATCTGAGTCAACCAGGAAACAGGAATGGTATCATCAACCTGAACTCATTCTTGTGTGAGACAAGAATATCCTTTGCTTTCCCATGCTGGAAGGGATTGGGGGGCATTAACCCGTTGATCTTGCATCCTTGAAGAATGGGATCACCAAACCCTTCTCAGTGCTCTATGGGGAAAGCAGTGGCATGCCTACTTTTCTGGTAAAACTAGGCTGGAGCAAATGAATAGAAGTCTATGGCCTGTCCATCTGACATGACCTGAAACCAAGGAAGAGACATACATGTCATTCAGTTCACCCAAATCACAATGGGATTAAAAGAAAGCATATATAAGATGGGGACACCAATCTGATCCCTTACCCAAGACAAACAAGCAATGGGGTTAAATGGTAACATGAAGAATGATGGTATTAATCTGATTCCTCTCAACAGTATAAACCTGATTTTATCAAACAGAGTTGCTGAAGCATTAGTACTCACTGCCCTATGACTGACCAGTGACCTGTGCCCAGTCAGAGCTCACAAAGAGGTATGGTAATAATATTCTGATCAAAGATATCTGTTCAAGGAACATAAGTCAGCATCAGGTCTGTTAAAGTGATAACACTACCTTTTGTCAGCCACTGGAATAATCCCCCTCTTTGGGAGGCGGCAAAGATCTCTCCCTAATAGGAATTAAAAGAAATATCCTACTAAGCAATCCTCATAAGCAGAGATGTGGAAATTTATTATTTAATTGGAATTGGTAGTTCCTGTGTCATCGACAGCCAGACACCTGTTCATTTATATGTTTTCCGACTTTCCAATTATTTACAGACAGAAAATTAAGCTAAGCTTGTCTACACCAGTAAAAATTGCAGCTATACGTCTCAATAAGTACAGCAGAGGTGATGATTCATCAAAATAATCACAAGTTCCTCACTTTTATGACAAACCTTTTAGAACTATGTTCAAGTTTTATTTCTATTATAATTTCAATTTTGTATCAGTAAGACAACTTTAATTAGACAACTCACCTGCTTCAATAAGTACAAGTATTGGGAATACTCTTAGCACCTGCATGGCCATTGTTTGCAACCTGGAATGAAGAAAAAAATGTAAAGTACTATTCTGCAAACAGCTATGACATTAGTACATATTAAACACTCGCTTCAAGCCAAAACAGCTCAGAATAGTTCAGACAATATTCTATACTGAATGAATTTCATTGGTATAGTCTCTGATAACAACACTGATTCTAGGCAAACAATGTCATTGCTCATGGTCAAATATAAATTTAAGCTCTCCTGCACCTGTAAAGAGCTCGAAAGTAGTACATACACCTGAGAGAGTGGAACATGTAAAGTGATGTTCTCTTCATTTCCAACATGGAGAGAAAGTTTGCATACCTCCATGCTGCTTTCATGGACTGTGGCTGAAATTCCTTTACAAGCTGCAGTTGAGGAAGTGGTGTATATCTATGCACACAGTTGATCAAAATGGCTCCTCAAATGGGCTTGAAAATTCAGCCGGCAGTCGTCAAAGTACACTAACTATATCAATTATTAAAGAAGGGAAAAGAAATCTTACCAGAGTAGGCAATATCAGCAACAGAAAATGCAATGATTGAATTACAATATACAGTCCTACCCACCTATATCGACATCACTTATGTCGACAAGCTGCCTATTTTGACAAAACTGCAAAGTCCCTGTCCCTTGGTCTACTATTACTACCAAAATTGTCATGCTTATGTCGACGTCGAGATAAAAATAAACGTACATGTCGACAGAAGCCCTTGGTCCCAGATTGAACAAATCCTTTGTTTTCTAATCATTTATGTCGACAAGATGCCAGTTCCGACCCATACATTGTTCAACAATTAGTTGATATTGCCTCCAGGCCTTATTATTCCCGCCTACTCATTTATGTTGACCAGCTGCCAGTTCTGACCCATACTTTGTTCAACAATTAGTTGATCTTGCTGCCAGGCTTTCATTTTCCTGTCTAATCATTTATGTCGGCAAGTGGCCAATTCCAACCTGTACTTCATTCAACAACTAGTTGATCTTGCCGCCAGGTTTTAATGTCACGGTTGGACAAAAAAAAAAACAGGCTTAGGCTCAGCTAACGTAGGTACATGAGAAAGCTTGCCAGTTGCTTCTCGTGGGTCGGTGGTTCTTCCCGGGGTTATCCATGGTTCGTCCTCCACCATTTATACTGGCCACCAAGTATAGCCTATCTTGTGCTGGAAAATGGTATTAAACCCTACAATACCACCACCTTTTGGTTTTTCTTTCTTCCCTTTTCTGGTTCATTTTCATCAAAGGTCCATTTCCCAAAAAATGAAAACATATTCTGCCGACTCATTCTGGCAAGTCACGATGTATTTACTAAATACAGTCCTTTAGTGCCCTGTAGACGTCACATGCAATTAAATAGCAGTTATTATTATAATTATTGCATAGTGATACTTTGATACTATTGTCCAAATCAGACTGTGAAAAAGCTTTGATAACATTCATGATTTATATTAGCATCATCACCAATTTAATTTAAAGACCATTACAACAAAACAGGGTATTGTTTATTTGCCAATCAATTGCAGTTGCTTAGATACACAATCAACAGAACACGGTTTCTTTGAAGTATGTCATAGGGGCAGTCATTTTCACAAAATAATTGCAATGATAAGGATTAACTACTAATTATCACATTGGCTTCATGCCTGTTTACTTAAGTCTAGATTTTAGCTATTGTAACAATTGTCCATGTCTGACCAGATTAGCAATAGGAAAAGCATCCTGGGAGAAAATGAGGTGCATCATGGGGATGCATCACAGGGAGAAATCGCATATCCTTTGAGAATGTCATGTGTATTGGACCTGGAAGCTTGTGTCTCTGAGAACCTTGAAGCAGAGGTAGCAGATTTTTGATAGGTACACATCTGTTATAGGGCCAGGCTGTATAAAATCTAAAACAAAAATTACATCCATCAATCATTGACTAAAATAAATGGAATTAAAAACCTCCTTTAACAAGACATAAGATATACACGGTCTTACAAATCTAAAATATTTTAAAATAAAAATTGTAGAGTGCAAACTTATGATGCCATGTCAGCTTATTGAAAAAGTTGTTATATTCTGTGTTCAATCTCAAACATTTTCATATATGATACAAGGTATTTCCTTCCAAAATGACCATCACATAAATTTTTCCTCCACCCCTATGAAGTAGCCTCAGCTCAGTTTCATGTAGTGAAACATTATTGGGACAAGTTATATTGATTTTGTCTTGAAACTAAGACATTCAAGAGTAAATGCCTATGAAGCATTTGTTTTAGTTTTAAAATTTTGCATTAAATAATGTATTCTGGCTTTTTCCTGTCCTTTATCATTCTGACACGTCCATAGTTAAATCAAGAGAACAAAGATGGAATAATTCAATAAATTTAGACTTAATACTGCAAATAAAATTTAGCATTGCATTTACAAAAGATCTTGCCACTAAAATTTCATTACAGAATACAAAAATACATTTCTAGCAAATAATTACTTCTTTATTTCATATTGGAAAACCTAATTTGAACGTGTACTAATGATTTTATACTAATTTGTTGAAGTGAAGGTCAATGGGAATTAACTCCTATTGAGACAATTCAGTGGACAAGGAAGATGATTGATGATTATATCCATAATAATGAAATATAATGAAAATTAAACAAGAAAGCTGAATTTTATGGTCAAATAAATAAAAAAAACCTGCAACTTTAAACTTTTAAAAAATGGAAGGGGGTGGGTGGGTTGCTTCCTAACAAATTAAAGGCCCTGCATGACTATATCTCTTCCAAAGATCCATTATAACCAGGAATAACTGGTAGCCCTGATGTTGTTACGACTACAAGCTACATCCCCCCCCCAAAAAAAGCATGGGTACAGGAAAACCTGAAGACCAAAGAAAAGACCAAGGAGTTATCATTATACAGCACAGTAGACCATGATATTAAGGTGTAGAGGTATCCAAGAGTAACCAACCAGGATCTTGCCTGCAATCTGGCTCTGCCACTCCACTAATAAAGCATCCAAGATTTGATGTATACAAAGTATCTTCCTGTGGTCCAAGTCAATTGCCATCCATGCTGCATCCTGAACAGAAGAAAAAATGAAATGTTCTTTAGTGTGTCATACAAGATAAAAAGTGCTGATGATACATGTAAAGATATGATTATAGATCAATCAATACAAATCAATCAAAGGGAAAGATTATGCTGGACAAATTAAGTATAGATCTTTTCTAAATAACCAGGATAACCAGTGAGGAAAACCTTGGAATTTCTTTTTCTTTAAAACGCAAACCCTATGGAAAATATGAAACTGTAGAGCACAACATGATGGTAATACTTCAAAAAATGGTTCCAGAAGATGGGGCAGGGAATATTACCATAACCACAGCTGATCAGTAACAAAAATATTGTGCAATAATTTCATTGGCTTATTGGGACCAAACAGATTCACAGAGAGATTTGATAGCATGTTGACAATACATATAAAAATTATTAAACTGAACATGCTTTATGTAAAGCGTACCAAGTAAGTAAAACATAAATCTTGTTATTGAACAAACAAAACGGACAATTCCTCATGGCAAAGATTTACTAATATTACCTCATAACTTAAAAGAAATTTCACATTAATGTTTCCCTAATGTATAAATAGACACCAGTTTCATAATGTGGAACTAGATGCTGGCAAACCTCATAAAAATATGTTCTGGCGGATATTGTTTTCACTGTTCTAGAAAATAGTGCACATACTGATCTACTGGCACCTTGTGAGCTTGAACATCTCAATCAACAATGATGGTCATTTGGCATGTTGTATGTGTAAATAACTAAGTTTAAGTCAGTATATCCATCAAATAATGTAATGAAAGGTACATTCCTTCCCAAAGCCATAGTTTAACTAATATATGGGTAGCTGAGGATCCTTTGGGACAGTCTTGGGATCTTTAGACGGACCGACATTAATGGGCTAATGATCAGCACCTGAAGGGGTCCCCATGGTGACCTAATGCACTCACCTCTCCTGATCACTGCCATCTCACCTCTGTCTCAGAGGCCGTGGATTTGAATCTCAGGCTCGGTCTATGTAGGTATATGAGAAAGCTTGCCAGATAGCTTCTCATGGGTCAATGGTTCTTTCTGCACCAGTTATACTGGCCGCCATGTTTATCTTATTATATGAGAATGGAGTTATGCCCACAACAACATCAGCACCTAAGGTGGCAGGGTCCAGTTTCGTAAATTGGCCCTTGGCAAATTTCTTAACTTAGAACTAGGTGTTTTGGGGTTGTGTTGTTATTAAAATTGATGTCAGGCATGTACACCTTCCATAGTTACTCCGCAGTATGTTGACAGTGAAATACCAATAGTCTGCGAGGAAAAAGAGTTAGCCTCCCATAGCAGTAAACACATGGGTTTGGGGCAAGTATTCTCAAAAACGGCTTGGATGACAACTATTTTCAATTGCATCATCCCGTTTAGTACACACTGTTTTGCGATATTGGCATCTAGGAAAAGGGTTTGTGTTTGAACTGTGCGCATCACATGGTGTCAAAAATGACCTTCGGACATGAGAATTGTAAGCATAAATATGGGACTGGGGTGCATACACTTCTGATATGAACTGCCATCGACTTCTCTGGTCAAGTTGATAACATTCTTTTGCTTTGTTTTAATATTGGCATCCAAAAATGTGGACCTTTTTGACCTCACTTGTGTATTTAATATTTTATGAATTTCTTTTAATACTAGGCCCTTGATTGCGGCATTAAATTTGTACATAAAAACTGGCCACTGGCCTCAACACGGCAGTTCACTGATTAAGGGGGGTGGGGTTAGTGCGCCACCGATTTAATGGGAAGTGCTTGATAACCGACAGTCTTCCAGATGCCAGTTCATACTGAAAGAAAAACTTAGTTTATGTTTATTGTGTCTTTTTTTTTGTTGTTTTGTGAGTTTCGTTATGCCAAACAGAATTGGAAATAATGGATGTCGCCATTTTGATAGTTGTTCCGAACCGTATTTGGAACCGAAACTGTGATTGGACCCTTCAAAATAGCATATGCAAAACGTAATGTTGGGTCCCAATGGTGTGAAATTTGTATGCGTGCTAGTAGTGATTGGGTAAGAAGTTAATACATATTCATGAGGACAGAGAATATCTACAGAGGTGGCCACCACAGGGGCTCTTATCGTTGCTTACAATTTAAATGTCAGTCGTACACATAGCACTGTTTTAAAACAAAAGTAATAACGTGAATGAACAAAATCGTACGGGATGAAACAGTTTCCTCAGATTACCCCCATGACCCGTTCTGACATAGAACCCTGTCTATCATTCTATTAAAGTCTTTTTTTATGGTATGATATACAGCATATTTTGTCTGAACGGGTCAACGGGGTATGATTTTCTTTTTCCCTTCAGGTTCTTGCTTTTTGTTTTAACATTAAACTTGCGTAGAGCACATGTGTCTTGTAACATACTCGACTGTCTTTCATTAAGTTCTTAGATCAGGATAAAACATGTAATTCGGTTTGACTACACGTGAACTGTGCGAGTGACAGACCACTTCCCCCCCCCCCCCCCGTACGCAGCAAGCAGTGATCAATATCCATCCATTTTCATGATCTTTATAAACCATATTTATTTATTTATTTATAATTGCAATCCAAGTCTTTGGATGTGAACTTCATTTATAATTTTCCATAACAGGTGTCTGAGAAGGAGATTTACAGTCATTGTCAGTTTCTGCTGGTCATCAAATTTAGGATATCTCGTCCGTCCTAAGGGAAGTTTGTTTTATACCGAGTTTAAGGAAAGACAAGAAGAATATCATCTTCATTCATTCGATTGTTCGTTTTAATCCTGGACAAAATCTATACTTAAGGTCCCTACGAAGTATCATAACTAGAATTATGTATTAATGTGACTCACAGGCGTCCTCATGAATTTTTCAAAGGGGGGGGGGGGGTCAAAATCAAGTAGACCATGCTAATACCTCCCCCGCCGACGCCCATGATGTGGCCTCATTGAGAAACTAGCAGGTCTGTAGGGTGATACTCCTCGAGCCAAAACTGCATTTCAAAACAGGTTTTTACCCTCCTCCCCAGGCATTATATTTTACAGCTGGTTGCATCGCCCGTTTTGAAAAGTGTTAAGTGATCCCTGCCATGGCTCGATATATTTTTGTCCTTCTCGTGTTTGCAATATTTGCGCTACATTTGTTGTCAAAAAATGTATTTATCCCTTTCATACATGTATATATCAGGACTGTCCTTTCCTTATAATAAAGGACCGCTCTGGTGGCTTAAGTAGTGAGTAGTGAAGGGGGATATTATAGCGACAATGGGAATTAGCATTACAGACCCCCCGGGAACATATAGCGACAATGGAAATTTAACATGGAGAAACATCGTGGGAACATATAGCGACAAGGGAAATTAACATGGAGAAAAATCGTGGGACTGTTGAGCGTCAAGAGGATTTGAACATGGGAATAGGGGACTGTATAGCGTCAAAGGAATTTAAACAGGGTGGGACTGTATAGCGTCAAGGGAAATTGAACATGGGATTTTATTTTTTTTTAAATTTTTTAAAAAAAAGGGTAGGCAATTGAAAAGTCATTCTCTTTTCGAGAAATTTGGCTGGCCCTGAAAAGGGCCTTTGGTTTTTTCTTCTTCTTCTTCTTCAGCTTCTAATTTCTTCTTTTTCTCCACTAACTTCTTATTTTCTCTCCTACACTCTTTCTCTTCTTTTCTTTCTTTTTTTTCTCCTCCTCTTCTTTCTTCCTCTTCTCATTTTCTTCTTCTTTTTCAATTTTTTCGTTCCATTTGCGTATTCTTATCCTTTCCTCTTCATCTTCCTTCTCCTCCTTTATCTCTTTCATAACACCACTTATCTTGTCCTTTACCTTTCTCAAGTTATTAATTT
The DNA here is from genome assembly GCA_028554795.2 of Sinohyriopsis cumingii. Taxonomy (NCBI): domain Eukaryota; kingdom Metazoa; phylum Mollusca; class Bivalvia; order Unionida; family Unionidae; genus Sinohyriopsis; species Sinohyriopsis cumingii. Next base: position 47,866,201 of record CM068840.1, on the reverse strand, counting down.
CCATCTTTACACGATGGGGACTATAGGAATAGTGGTCTTCAACCAGTCTTATTAACATCTGTTCCATCATTCCTAAATTGTCTAAAACCTCTTGCAATGTTTGCATCTTGTCAATTTGTTTACAAGCCATCTTCTTTGTAGAATGGTTTGAACGACGAATACTGTGGGTTCTTATAGTGAAAGCGCGGACGTGAAGGAAAACATCCCCCTAAAACATAAAATTGATCTTACCTAGATCATGACCCAACAACGTGCGGACGTGAAGGAAAACATCCCCCATACTTTCTCATTTCATATAATAAAACCTAAACTATACTCTACACATACGCTAAGAAACAATAAAGAAACTACTATTCACTCAAACTTACGTGAACAGTTACAAACACAAACACATACACTTCCACTATCAATAAAGAGTTAGTGTTTATATTCACACTACTCTACCTACACACATTGGCAAATGGATTGTTATTTCTTTTCTAGAGTATTGGGGTAGCCCTGAAAAGGACTGTTTTTGGAACTTCAGAGGCACCTGGCTAATGGTGGCACCTTCCGGGTCTGGCACCACAGACACAACGCCTACTCCAATCATTGGTCCAATTGACTGAAGTTGTTGGAAGAGCTGACGAGGGTTGAGTGGCTTCACTATCCCACTCCTCCGTTTGCGGAATAGTGAACACTTCTTCTTCCCTTTGTCTTCTTTGTCTTCTATTCCTCATTCGAGGATGAACAATTGGTCTCCTTACCTCTTGTTGTGGTTGTAACTGTGGTGCAGTCATTGCCTGTGGAGGTTCCATCACCCAGGGCATCACCTCACATTTCTCTATCATGAACACGTGAGACCTTATCCCTCTCTTTTTTTCTTCCTCTTCTTTCAGTTTTCTTTCTTCTTCCTCTTGTTCTATCCTGGCTTCTTCCACAAGGGCCTCTGCAGCCAGCTCATTCAGGAGGCATCTGGCATACTCCAGATGCATCTGAAGTTCCATCAATTTAGTCTGTCTGCTGCTCATTTTTCTAGTGTTGAACAATCAACAAGGGTAGCTAGACTGTCCAGCAAGTTTCAATTTATACTGAAAGCGCGGACGTGAAGGAAAACATCCCCCTAAAAACATAGAATTGATCTTAAATAGATCATCACCAAAAAAACAACGCGCGGACCTAAAAGAAACACTCACTCACTTTTTTATACTTCCCATTCCTATCTTAAAAAAAAATTTTCATCAATCACTTTAATAGACTAACCACATACTCAAATCAATCTAACCCCAAATCTACTCTCCCACACCTCAAAAACAAAAACAAAAAAAAAAAAACAAAAAAAAAAAACATCATTTTAATCTACTATCCATACCAACGTACGTGATCACTTACAAACACAAACACACAAACACACAAACACATACCCTCACATTTTTTTTGAAAAAGAGTTAGTGTTTATATTCACACTACTCTACCTACACACATTGGCAAATGGATCGTTATTTCTTTTCTAGAGTATTGGGGTAGCCCTGAAAAGGGCTGGGTTTTTTTTGTTTGCTATGGCATTCTTTTTTAGTTTCTAAGAATGCGATGTCCTCTGAGGATAGACTTTCTGGCAATAGGTCTGCTTCTTCGGAAAGAGAAGAAGAACTCTTTGGTGTCGATACGACAATCGACAAAGCCTCTGTCAGGTTCAGGTTGCTGCTGCTGTTGTTGCTGCTGTTGTTGCTGCTGTTACTGCTGTCTCTGAAGTCTGTACTTTTCTGTCCATTCTTCATTTTCCTAGTTCACTTCTTCTCTGAAGAGTTCTTCTATCTGGTCTTCAGTGACTTTTAGCATTCTCACATTCTCTATTTCTTCTGGCTTCGGTATCAGACTGTGTCTGACCCTATGCAAATTCACGTAGGCTTCGTTGAGCTTAGCTAGTTTGGAGCACATCTTCGTAGGAGGATGAGTCGACAATGGATGGTTAGACTGGAAACAACCCCGGTTCTTAAAGTCAAAGCGCGGACGTGAAGGAAAACATCCCCCACACGGTTTTCGAGTCGCAACGTTCAGTGAGTGTTATGGGAGGGATAGTAAGAAATGAAAGAGCATCCATCCAACATTTTTATAGCTAAACAAAAGACAAAGGCATTTTTTTCAAAACGCAACATTTTTTATTCAAAAATCACTTAACACTAACCAACAACAACTCTAACATATTTTTTAAACAATAATCCAACACTATAACATCAAACATTTTCTAAACAAATGACAAACATTTTTCTCAATTGACAGTCTACTTTAAACAGGGCTGACAACGTTGTGAATTAAATTGTGATTTCCACTGTTGGAAATCATTACGCCATTGATGGACACTACGTTTCCTAGCTTGAGACAAAAGATAAGCATAATGGTCACAAAACCATCGATCTACTTTCACATCGTTTCTAGAAGAAGAACGAGGATCAAAATGAGTCACTAAATGTTCTAAGGAATAGCCCAGACTGCGATGATGCAGAAAATACACACAGTACTGTCCACACACCAAGGAATCTGTGCCTTGTAATTTCACATTATTGAATCGGGTGGTCTGAGCATTTCTTCTCATAAAGTCGATGATATCGTCTTCCAAAGGGCGCAATCCATACGAATCGAAATATTCCACACATCCTTCTTGAGGAAAGTAAACGGCTACCCAGTGTGTTCCTGGGAGATGACTGTCGTCTGTGTTGATCACGTAAGCTTGATGGTCTTTAGGTTTGCGATGAGGGAGTTCATCTTTAGCACAGACGACAGGATTCCAAGAAGCCGTATACGAACTGTGGTTCAAAAGGTAATAAAGTTCCCAGGTATCCATTTGTGTTGTTTTTTTCTTCTTTACAGGTAATAATACGTCGTCAATTCGATCCTGACTTTTTGCTTGAAAATGTCTGACAAATAACCGTTTCTTCGTTTCGTCTCCTCACTCTGATTCAGGAGAGCTTCGATACGATGGATCTCTTGAGTGGTTAATGGTGGACAAGAATGTTCACGCAAGTCTTTATACCACTGATGTAACACGTCTTTGTCCGAGATGAGACTCCAAGCTTCGTCCAGATATTCGTCCAATTTTTCTTCTTGACTTAACATCAGGCATTTATCTTGTTGAATTTGACTGGGATGATCGTTTTGACATCCATAGCAATTTTTCTTGACCAATTCCGTTATTTTTTCAGCCAAGTGTTTGGCAAAACAGGAGACTAAATGGGCTTCTTGTTCTGGCCATCTCGACTTCATCATGATCACTTCTTCTTCTTCCACAGTCTCCTTACATTCCATGTCCAAAGTTTCTCCACTAGGTAAAGAGGGATAACAGTCTTCCATGGCTTCTAGTAATCTAGAATGAGTTCTCTCAAACTATTGATTTCTATCGTATTATCAAATTCGGCATACAGGATGACGTTCACCGTTACATCAGGGTCTCGGTTTGCAAACTGAATTTCCACACGAATCTGGCCAGATTTTATAGGGTGGAAATGTCCCTCGTCGCTGCCTTGGTCTGGAGTGAAATCGAAAGCCCACAAAGCATAACCTCCTGCGTAATCCTCGTACGTAATGCCGTGACTGGTGTTGGTTCCTAACTGGCCGGTGGCTTCGCACAGGGACAAGTACGATCTCAAGTAATTCTTCTTCTCAAAGTCAGGTTCGAAAGGTCGGGTACACAAGGTCTTGCCATCGCGACTGACTTCAATCTTGGACACGCCAAAGTGTTGAAAGTGGAAAGGATTTTTACCCAAAACTCCGTTGAAGGCATCATTCTCGACCATACCAAGGATTAAACGTTTGGGTAGCTGTCCTTGGAACAGATGATCTTCGATCATGGATCGCTGTCCCTTGGGAATGGTGAACGTTTTCACTTCCACGCGTCGTATGGGATACTTGGCGGTCGTTCTGCTCAACGTCTGACTGATGTCGTTTCCCACTTTAGGTAACACTTCCACACGGCGTACTTAGAGCCTGGCTTCCTCGATGACAGTTTTGCAAACAGAAGTACCTATCAAATGGAAAGCGGCACTGCTACGATTCAGTCTCAGGCGAACATTCACCCCGTTTAGCAAATATTTCTCTTGCAACCACATGTCCAGATGTAAACGATCCATCAGTTCTAAACTTTGTCCATTTTTGATTTTGTTTCGTCTTTCCTCATAGCCGTCATTGTCAGTTGCGTCAAACTTGCCCGCTTCGTCAGGTTCCCACAGCACACAAGCATTGAGATGAGTATTCTTGGCGTCTATTCCGTACGTCAAGAGATTTTCCAGGTACGCTCGATAAGGGTAAGTATCCATGCTGCTGCTGACCAGTTTGTTGTTCAAGTACAAGTCCACACCGCTAAACAAGGAATGCAAGAAATTGTTGACGGGAGCTATTACCTCATCGCCATCTAGGGTCGAATTGTCCTCATCGACAACTTTGACTTTCAAGTACAAGTAACTGCTATTCAGATCGATGTAATCTTCGGGCTGTCCTTTGATTTCAAACTCGATGGGAGCTGAGGCTGTCAATAAGGAGACGGGGTGAAATTCCACCCACTGGGATTCTTGCATCGTCATCATGGTGGGGGGGTGGGCATGGCAAACAGATCCAGTTCCGTCTTGGAACAAGCGCAAGACTCTCGGTGCATCATTTTTCTCTGTGTTTCAATAATCGAAAACGTCTAAGTCTCGAACGGTTCTTCTTTTCTTGGCCTTTCTAGCTTGAAGTCTGGTGAAAGGGTGTTTTCTTCGTCGTCTCTTTCTGCCTTGTCCTTGCTGAATGCCTGATTCGGTAGCGTGCAGGGCATTTATAGGTGTGTCTCGTCAGCCCAAAATGTCTTTGCCCGTTTGCAGCAAGACATTTTTGCCTGCCCTCATGAAGGCTTCTTTAGGGTTTTGTTTGTCAATGATGACATTTTGGAAAAATTCTTTGCCTTGTGTCAGTGCCGCATCTTTCAAGGCGTGCAATCCGCGTGTCACCATCGGTTTCAACACCGGGGCCACCGAACGAAAGGCCGATTTTAACATATCTCCTAAACCGTGTCCTCGCTGTCGAGCAACCCCTCGGTACACTGGATACATGACTTACTTACGAGTCGTGAGAGAACCGTTTTCGAAAATGGAGTTTCACCGTGACTTTTCCTTTGGTGAATGGAATATTTTGTCCCAAATCTCCTTTTATAGTAATGTTGACCGTGTCCAAATACGACTTGCTGACAGGCAAATAGTGAGGATGAACAAATTCGCGGTGAACGTGGTAAGTGTTTCCACCTTCCTCGTCAGCGTTCGTGGCAGAATCCACTTTGAAAGGAATGACACGCAGTATCGGTACGGAGGTGTGTCCCACCACGTTGTACTCCACCACATCGGAGTACACAAACATCAAATTCAGTCCTTGGTTCAGTTCTACCGGGGCACGAAATAACTTGCTAAAAGACTCGTTGTCGTAAACGATGGGTAATTCGTTTTTCTTCATCATGGCCATTCTCATGTCCATGTCTCTGCCCAACATGTCAAACAATTCAGGACAAAATAAAATGGACAGGATTTTACTCCCGTCAAATTTCATCAAGAAGCGACGAGCTGTTTTGTGGTATTCCATGGTGACACTTTTTTTGGCACTTTCGAAAGCTTTCAGAAACACGACATTAAACCTGGAGGTTATGGTGCTGACCAAATGTTGACCACTAAAATAATAGCCTGGGGGAATGAACAAGTGATAGGTGGTGTAGTTTTGATTTTGTGTACGGGTTTTCTTGTCATATTTGCCGTGGGTATCCAAGTACTGTTGCATTTGCTCGTCATAAACTTCCACATCAAAAACATTTTGATTGGGAAGAACACTGAGGACTTGGGTCGGGTGAATCATTTCCACTAAAGCCACTTCCCAATGGGCTTCGTGATCTAAGGGGATGGCTTGAGGTAATTTGGCCGTGTAACAGCACAACGTGTTGTGGGGAAACACCTCCATGGAACTGTCACTGGGTAAGGTTAAGTAAAATTGGTTTTCGTGACTCATAATTCCAGAGTTCTGTGGCTGTCCAAGGGGTTAGTGGACGTCAGAGGCGTGTCTCCGCTCAAAATGGGGTTCTGGTTGTGGTTGGAGTGGTGACTGGCACTGGCACTGGACACTAGGTTCCCGTGGTTCCCGTTCGAGCAGAATTTCAGGGAGGGATTGGGAAGCAGGTAACCGATGCAACTGCTCAATAAAATGGTCCACAATTGTTTGTCTCCTTGTTGCAAACTCAAATTGGCGATGGCTGCCCCGATGACACAATACGCCACGAAGATTTGGCAGAAAAAGACGATTTGCGTTTTAGGCACACGTTCTCCACACCACACCCACAAGGGTTGATTTTGTAAATCTTGCACAGAAGAACTAGGTGAAGGAGGAGTGGTCGACGTAGCTGCGTCTGTGTGAAAGGGCATGATGGTCACTTCTTTTTATAGTCGATGACTTGCGAAGCGTCGATCCAAGAATCAAAACTGGGTGGATATCCTTTCCAACGTACTTTGACTTCCTTGACACGTCGTTTGCCCACTTTACGGGTTCTGCGTTCGAGAATGCTTTCGATGTCGTACACGTCGTCTTCTTTTTTGGTGACACGTTGTAACTCGGGCAAATAAAACGTTCCTTTGAGCACTTCTCCGTTCATGTCTTCCAATTTATAGACGGCAGGATGACGGCCATGCACTCGTCCAGTGACGCGAAACAGTTCGGTCGTCCAGTTAGGTAAGTAACCTTTGTCGAAAGTGCGTTTGATTTTGCCAATGCGTACCCAATCTCCTACGGCCAACATTCCACTTTTCTTGGGGACAGCCCTCGTCGGGGACGTACCAAACAGGCGCTCAAACACCAACACTTCGTTGTCGGGAGTCACGTCTTGCGGGGCACGTCCGATGCTTCGATGGTAAGATTGGTTGTACGCTTGCACCAGGTGCAGTAAGATGTCGATGTACTTCAGAGTGTGGTGATGCGTAAAATATTTCCACATACGTTCTTTCAAAGTGCGTTGAAAACGTTCCACGATGCTGGCTTTGGTTTCGGGATTCTCCGTGGTAAAAAAATGAATGTCACGTTTCTTTAAGTCTTTTTGGAAAGCTTGGTTCAGAAATTCGGTGCCTTTGTCCGTTTGCCATCGAAGAGGGTGACGACCGCTTTGTTTCAGCACTCGTTGCAGGGCTCGCACTAACTCGCTGCTGGATTTGGAAGTCAAGGGCACGACCCAGGCAAATTTGGAAAAGACGTCGATGACACAAAACAAATATTTGTAGCCACGATTGTAGCTGGCCAAATGAGAGACATCGGCTAAATCGGCTTGCCATTGATGATCGATGCCTTCCACGCGGGTGCGACTTCTGGCAAACTTGCGTCGAATGGGTTTGTGTAAAGTGTAGGTAGCTTGTTCTTGTAACCATCGTTGCACTTGAGGTAAACGGAGACTTTTCAGTCGCGTTTTGGCAGCACGATACAATTCTTGAACTCCTGCGTAACCTGCAGGATGCGAGGGATCGTAGTAAATGCTGGCTAAGACTTTTTCCATTTTTTGTGTTGATTGGTGTGTTAATAAGGCACCCACTCTTGGAAGAGGCTACTCTTTTTCTCTTGGGGTATTTTCTTGGATTGCAATGCTTTGCGTGTGCGACCGGCAATAGGTGTTGAAGAGGAGGAGGAGGATGTCTGAGCGGGGGATATCGGTTCTTGTTTCACTTCTGTCTTCACTTTCTTTTTCTCTTGTGATGAAGAAGGGGTGGCCATCATCTTTTCAATCCATCCAATTCTGGAGGTAGATGGTGTTGTTAACTTGCGTACTTTTTCTGGTGGAGTTTGAAACCCATCTTCTTTTTCTTCTTTTCCTTTTTCTGTCTTGACCACCGGTACTGGTACTGGTACTGGTGATGGTGCTGGACTTTTCATCAAGGTCTTAAAATCTTTCAAAGTGGGTAGAGCTGTTTCGTCTAAAGCTTTCTGGTGAAAGAGTTGCAGTCGTTGCAAAAGTTGACCGTACTTTTGCGATTTTTCTGTTTCGGACAAATCTTGGCGATCCATCAAGGATTGCAATTCGTGTTGTAACTGGGACATCTCGCTCAAATTGGGATTGGGAGGTAAATGCGGGGTGCGTTGTTCTTGCCACCGATGGTATTCCATCCATCGTTTGTAAGGCACTAAAGCTAGTTTTCGTCCTTCCATGGGGTTATCAGGGGTCGATTCTGAGATCTTGGGACTTCCGAGGGCCTTTTTATCTTGCTCCCACCTGTCCTCCCAACATGGTTCCCAAGACTCCTTTCAGTATGGGGCCTAACAAGAGAGGCAAAATGCCTCCACGTTGGACTAACATCTTCTTCTTTTGACGGATGGGAATTTTCTTTCGAACCATTTGGCGAAGAACGTGACGATGTTTGCTTAAGCATTGTTTCTGGTGTTTGGACAAAGGGATCGTGCCTTTCAAAACGTTCAAACAACATTCGCACACGGTATCGATGACCTCTTTGGAGGCCGATTGAATGAGTTTTTTTCGTAGAGGTGAAGGAGCTTTGGACAGGACAGATAACATGTCCCCATGTTTGACTAAACGTGGTGGTAGTCCTTTCCTTTTCTTTCCTTGGGGTTTTCTGGAGGGTGACATCTTTGAGTCTTCAGGAGCACCAAAAAACACTGATACCCCCGTCTTGGTCACACACCTTTTTTATACTGGAACGCGTCGCCACTGATTGTCTTTACGTCGTCTCAGTTTGAGGACAGGCATGACACGTCGTGCAGGGGTATGCAACGGACTAAATCGAGCCAGTTCTTGCTTGGACAAATCCAGTAAACTTTGTAACATGCCCGATCTTTCATGGACTTTGATTTTGGGAGAAGGTACTTTGTGAGCAGCAGCCACTGCCACTAAATTGGAGGGTCCTGCCACTGTGGGAAGTTCTTTTTGGGGTCATCAACGGAGAAGTTCTTGGTGTGATCAACGTCTCCAAGTACTCTTCAGTTCCTGGTGTCATCAACGGAGAAGTGGATAAACGTGAGGCTGCCGGAGACACAGTCACCGACGTGGCAGGTCGTGGTTTCCGAGTGTAAGGTTGCGTCCTGGCCGAAGTGCCTCTCTTGCGACTAGTTTTCTTCTGTGGACTTTTCTTTTTCTGGGGACCTTTTCTTTGTTTCTTTTTCTGGGGGCTTCTTTTCTTTTTCCGGGGTGGTGTCTGGTAAGAGGAGGGTCCTGCCACTGGAGAAGTTCTCCTTGGGGACTTGGTCTTTTTCTTCTTCTTGGGGCTTCGTTGGACTTTTTTTCTTGGGGAGAAGTTTGGGGGCATTAGGATCCCATCTTAAGAGTGAGCGAATGATGACCCCTCCTAGAGTACCGCTCCCTCCAGGTTTCAAAATGATTTGTTTTTTGGTTTGAGTGTCGATGCGGGGATCGGCCAGTTGGACCAAAGCGACTTTGTTTCGATCGAAAAAGCGTTTGGTTTGATGAGGAATCTGAATGATTCCTTGGAGTAATTGACGTGCCGTCACCGTGAACCATCGTAAGACTTCTTTGAGACTAGCTTCTAAGACACGAGCTCGTGTTTGTGGATTTTTTTCTCGACTGATGCCATACAAGGCACGAATCAATTTGACGGGAAGATGCGACTGAAGGGACGTCATGTTCACACTGTGTGAGACAGACGAAAAGGGCCTGAGGTTTTTATAGATTTTTTATGGGGAGTGAAATGAAGTCGAGGACGGAGACGTGTACAGGACAGGCCCTCCCTCTTGGCACCAGTGGTGAAACAAGTGGGTACGAAATCGCAAATCCTCGGGGGTGGTAGGTTTCAAATCGACGAGTAAATAGGCGTGTGGCGTTTGAGTGGCATCGTCGTACGCCTGAGTCAGCCAAGGCGTTCCTAACTGTTTGGCTAAGACTTGCACTTGCGATTTATCTCGAGGGCTTTTAAACAAGACCACGTAATGCGCATTGAGACTGATGGTGCGATGGGCTTTACTTTGTTGAAACAAATTTTGGGTGATGTAAACGACACTGGCATTACGATGATGCCCTTTGCGCGTGAACCACAGTTTAATTTCTTCTTCGTCTTCTCCTAACATGTCGTCGAAAATGACCAAATGGGTTAGACGGGAGTCAGAGACGATGCCGTCGTCTTCTTTAGGAATGCCTTCCACAAATACGATGGAATCGCCTTGACTTTCTCGCAAGAGGCTGTACGCCGATTGCCACTCTTTGTAACACCACACGATCCGTTGAGGTGGCCGATCGATCAAATGATGTTTATGTTCGATCAAACGTTTGACGAATTCGGTTTTGCCTGAACCGCTAGGTCCAGCAATGAGCATGTTAAAGGGATGGCGAAGATACAAAGCCTCCCAACTGGCACGATCTAAGTGTTCGTCGATGACTTTGACAGTAAAGGAAGATGGAGCAGAGACAGCAGAGGTAGCCATTGTGTGAGAAATGTCACTTGTGACACGAAAACAAAAAAGACAAGAGTTTATATACTTTTTCAGAACACGTTTATTGAATGTTTTTTTTTCAAACATGAATACGAAAGACAAAAATACATAAAAGCCAAAGGCTTAAGTACAAGGATAAAAGGCACATAATAACCATGAACGTGGAATAAAAACAAGTGTCTGTACAACATGTTTTGGGTAATGTTCTAACCAGTTCTATAGTAGGGGGTAAGGTCACACAAGTGTCCTCCCGAAAGGGTCTTTCAGGTCTGTCCACGACAGTCCTGTCCTGGGTGACGGGTTCTTCTGGCACCGTCACTAACACGGGTTGAAAAGTAACTTTTTTCCTTGAACAACTCTCGTGCATACTGGGCCACTTCTTGGGTCCAAGCCTCAAAACCCCATTCTTTCCAGGCACGGACATCAGTCCAATGGGGATGTAAGTCACAAGCTACACACACATCGTCATACACGTCTTGGGTAGCTAAAAGTTGACGAATCTTTTTTTCCTGTTGAGGTCGAGAAGTATCCAGATGAAAACGCAAGGCTTTGAGCAAAAGGAGTTTTTCGTGACCATTTAAGGCCATTGAGGTTGTAAGTACTGATCGTAAAGAGTCCACAAAGAATCGGCTGGTAAACGAAATCCCAGAAAACAAGTCACTAAGACACACACCACTTGTCGTCCCAAATTGAATGGATACAGTTCTTGTAATAATTGATGGTAATGATCCACGGTTTGAATATGGTCGTTGAGTACCTTCCACGGAATCTGTTCAATGATATGTGACATAATCCATGGCATGGCAACTTGATTTTATAGTGTCTTTGTTTCAGAAGCAATAAATGTAATTTCTAACCAAACATGTTCGTTCTCCAGTAGGGAATTTAAATGTTACATACCGTAATTGAAACGTCAGAGTTTGTCTAGATGTTTCGTCTTTTTCTAAGCAGATTCCATGTAACAAATGTTGGTAATCCTTTAACTCGTCTTCCTCAATACGTTGCAGTAAGTGAATCTCGAAGTAACCAAAATTACGAACGTCTGGTCCATCATCATCCCCAAACTGAAAGTGTTCAACAAGGTCTGACCACTGAAAACATTTCTGACGAATCAGTCCTCTTATACCATTCAGGTACCAGTGGTTAAAGATCTGGTGACGTAACGGATGCAATTGTTCTTTACGTTTCACTTGTATTTTCACCAGCTCTCGGTAAATCCTTTCTCTCAACTCCTCAGGCAAGCCCAAAATGTTCTCTTGTAAAGTATCCATAAGTATATACACTGTTTTTGGAATCGTTGGGTGGTGGCCAAAATCCTCGTTTACCTTTGTGCCTAATGTAATATCCACTCATAATCAGTCTTCTTGTACTTTGGAACATAGCATAATTTAAAAACGGACGAATCACTTTGAGTTTGCGTTTCACTTGTATTTTGATCAGTTCTCGGTAAATGCGTTCTCTCAACTCCACAGGCAAAGCACGAATGTTCTCTAACAAAGTATCCATGAATAGGTCATACTAAATCCTCTTTGGTCTGACACAAGAAATGTACTGTTTGCACAAACATGGTTTTACTTCAGTGTCGAATTTAAATCGTTCAGTCACTAATCTACACATTACAATTCGTTCAGAAGTTTCCTCTTTCACTAAGTTGACATTGTGTTCAAGATTTTGGTAATTCGTTAACTCTTCCTCTGGAATTCGATGCAGTACGTTTACAATGATGTAGGTAGAATCGTCCATACCAAACCAATCCTTTTTAAAACTAGAGGATCGTTCATCAATGTCTGTCCGATGGAACACTTTCAATTGAATCAGTCCTTGTATAGCCTTCAGGTACCAGTGGTTCAAACACCGGTGACGTAACGGATGCAATTGTTCTTTACGTTTCACTTGTATTTTGACCAGCTCTCGGTAAATGCGTTCTTTCAACTCCACAGGCAAAGCACGAATGTTCTCTTGTAAAGTATCCATGAACAGATTATTATGGCAAAGTTACTTCAATGTCTCGGTCCCATTAAGGGTAAGTAATGACAATTCGGTGACCATCGAGCATGTTCTACGTTGGCCGAATCTTGCGGTTCCCAGTGGTGAAGTGACACACCGCAACTGAAGCACTTGACTTTATCTCCTTCGCCCAAGTAGAAAAATCCGGCTCTGGCTAATTCTTCGGGGGTCGGTCATCCCAGATACTTAGGCCATTTTCCTTTGAACGATTGAAGACGATTTTCAAAGTCGCAGTATTCCGACAAACGCACAGGAAACGAATATTCGTCTTTCACAGGTTCGTTTCGATAAGGGTTGGGTGATAGGAACAGGAGTTTGCTCAAGGCTGGATGACATCCGTAGGGGGGTAAACATGAAGGTGAACATTCCCCTTTAAAATGAAACCCAGTAAAATGTCCAAGAGGACGAGCGGCATCCCTTTCGCATCCCTCAGGTTTGACACGCACAGCATCACTTTCCATGATAGGGGTAGTGAAACTAAAGTTCCCATGATGCTTTACGCCATCGCTCAGGTCACAAGGTACAGCATCGTATCCATCACAAGGCCCACAATCGCATTCCACTTCCGAAGCCCCACACTTGAATTGTGCCTTTCTAAACAACTTGTTTTGTGTTTCTCTGAAAGTATTCATCTTGTTCGCTCGGTCTTGGTAGTCACAATGAACTATTGATCTTACCTAGGGTTCCTTTTTTATATACAGACCAATAACGACGTGACCGTACGGCAACGTACAGAGATTGGGAAGTCTCACTCGCTTCTGGTACACGATTTGATAGACTTTTTCCAAGGGTCGACTGACGATGTGGTGAGTGGGTAAATGTACAATCTTGTTCGGTTGGTAAGTGGTCACTTTAAAGTTTGCATCCTCTCCCGATTGCAAGGCTTCTTTCAATACCCCAAAGTTCACCACACCACTGGTACGATAATTCAGAGTCAGTCCTTTTACTTTGCACGTCGTGTGCACTTCTCCTTGTTTGTCACGGTATTCGTAGCCGTAATTTTTGGGGTCGCCACTGACGAAACTTAGAATCTTGTCGTCAGGATGCTCGTCTGTCCAGGCTCCTAAACGGTATCCTTCGATGTCAGGGTGATGTTGAATCGGGTGATGGATGTAAATGCAACTGTCCGTGTCAAAGTACAGGACGCGTTCCCCTAACAGTTCTAAAGCTTCGTACAATTTTAAACGAGCATGGGCTGTCACGTAAGCCGCAATGATGACATTTCCAAAAGGGTCGTCTTGTACAAAGTCCAAATCTTCTTCGTAATTGACCAAGATCAAATTCTCTCGAACGACGTCCATGTGTTTCATGTATTTGGTTTTGTCGTCAATCATCTGGAAGTAGCGGGAAGGTTCTGTCAAATATTCCGTCTTGGGTAAACACGGTCGTTGTGCCATTTTACCCCACAAGCAATTTAACATCACTTTGGCAAACGATCGCCTGCCTTCGTTTTTCTCGATGTGGTCTAAAGTGATGCCTTCTTGTTCATAGTATTTCTCTTTGAATTGTATTTGGTCTTCGGGAGTGTGACACCAGGACGGATAGCCGCTGGCTTCTTGCTTCAGTTTCAAAAAGGCATCCACGTAGTCGGCGAAAATGCCTTTCTGACTGGGATCACCCTTGTGGTACTGTTGTGTCTTGGGAAACTGGCAAATTTCGTACACTTCTAACAGTTGGTATCCCATGTCCAGAGCTTTGAACAATTCTACGCTGACCCAGGTTCCCGTCAAGGCCCGTTCTTCTTGGCTGTGCTGACAAGGTTGGTCTTGGTTGCACGTTTCGGCACAAGTACGGCACGAGGGAAACATCAGTTTGCCTTGACAATGGTGAGGTAAGACGGGATGGTATAGGTTCGTGGGAGGCAAAACTTTGCACTTGATCAAGCCTTCGTATTGTCGAATGTTTTTCAGGTCGATGTGTTCCGTCAGCAATTGTGGGTGCCCTACAGGAAAGCGACAATATTTGCACACGTAGGGATACAGCGAACACACGTCCAAGTATTTGATTTCTTCTCCTTTCTCTTCGTCGGCTTGGTACAGCAAACAGGTGGCATTGGTCCTTCCTCCGTACAAACTATCCCTCGGGTTCAGTGGGTCCATGAACTGGTAACTTTCCACGAGGCGTTTAAACTCGGGATCAGTTTTCATACGGTGATCGTACTCGTGTTCCCACATTTCCACCACTTGGTATCCTTCCTGTTCCAACTTTAGGCGTCGCTGACAAATGTCCTGGTACAAGTCTTCCATGGTTCGTTGCAAAAACTGATTTTTAGTGCCACGGTCAGGGTAACAGACGGGACATCCGTGAAATAAGCAACCGTTAAACTCGTACACGATCTTGGGGTTTTCTAAGTCCCAGCCATCGACCGAATACGTTCCGATGGTCTTTTCGCCCCCTCCGTTGCGGGCATGCTGAATCCACTTGTCTTCCTTGTCGCACAAGTAATGTAACCAACGTAGGGCTTTGACCGAGTATTGACGTTTGACAAAGTGGGTCGTTTGTGGACTGATGACAGCCACGGTGTTTTCAGGCATGAATCGTTGTCGATACACTAAGGAACACGCTTTGGCAATGGTGCAAGCTTCTTTCAAAGGATCGACCCCTCCGTGTTCCATGAACAGTTCTCGAAATTTTCCACAGCAACGCCGTAAAATGTCCACGTCGGAACGACAATACTTTAGCATTTCTTCCTGAAAGTCGAAAGGGTCCGAGGCGTGAGCCTGGTACCAAGCGTAGAAAGCTTCTCGTTGTTCGGTACGCATGTTGTCGGGGTCGTAATAGTGAGCCTCAGGTAAATGGGGTAGAACGGCGTGTTGATTGGCTTCCGTATTGAAAAAGTGCGGAAAGTACCCTTTAGCCATTTCTGTCATTCCAAACGTTTTAGGCATTCGACTCAAAGGCATGGCCAAATAGCTCATCGAATCTTTAAACTGTACTTGTCCCACTTGCATGAAAATGATTTTGGCTCCGTTCAAAGTCACTTTAGGACGTTCGGTGCCTTGTTCCGTATAGTACCTCAAAAGAAACTGTCCATCGTATCCGGAGAAATTGTGAGCCATCACCGTGGCATGACGATGACAATCTCGGTAACGTTCGATGTCCTCTTGGCTCCACGTCTTGTCGACGGGGTCTAAGACCCATTGGGCAAAATCGGCTAACGTGTTCGGCCCCCGAAAGATTTTTTCACGCCCTCCAGGAATCTTGCTACAGAGAGGGCAATGACTGAAGATAGGTTCTTGAATGCACTTCTCGCACGCTCGATGAGCCACGCAGAAATTAGGAATGTGAATGCCGGTCTCTTGCATGCATTCGAAATCGAAAAAGATGAAATTGCCTTTCTTCTTGTGACCATCCTCTTTCTCTGGTGGGGGTTGGTATTTTTGCACGTAGCATTGGTGTTCCAAGTCCACGATGTGGTGACAAATGTGACATTTTTTCTTTCCTGAACATACGTGTGCCTTGGTATTATTGGTACATATGACTTGTTCACACGTAGGGCACAATCTCAGGAGTTGACAAGCACATTTCTTCTGTGAACCTTGCGTTTTCAGATGTTGTTGGTAACAGGTAGGGCTGACAAACGTGCGCAGACAAGTTGAACAAGGCACTGGTTCTTCGCTCAGACAGGGTGAAGAGGCCAAACATCCTGAACATTTCAATCCACAATGCTTGTGTTGCTCTCGATTGTTATAACCATGGTCACATTTCTCACAGTAATAACCGTATCCCAGGAATCCGGTGATACTGGTAATGGTATCGAAATGGGCATCGTGATAATAAACATGAATGTATTTTCCGTCTTTAAAATCTTGCCCTCGAAACAACAGAGGCCCGCGCATTTCTTGAGGGTGCACTTTCAAGGTGTATCGTGGAGCTAGGGCATCTTGCAATTTTTGCATCTCAGGAATGCCACAGGGTGTGTCTTTGGACAGGCCAGCTTGTTGCAACAGGAGTTCTGCTTCGTTTCGTTGTTTGGCTCGATCGGATCGTTGAATAGTTTTCCAGGTTCTTTTCCATTCTACCGTGTCGTTCTTGTTGGCATAGGTTCGTCCCACCACGATGGCACGGGCTAAACACGTCTGGTCTTAAGGGTTGTGAATTTGGACGAGGCTACGCTTAATGCTGCGAAGCTCGTTCACCAATAACATCTTTTTGCGTCCAGTCCCTTGATGAGGAGAGACGTGGGTCATGTCCAGTGTGGCTTTTCCATCGGTGATGTCAAACTGGTCATTAGATTGTTGCACGTGTTGAATTTTGTCCATGACTTTGGAAGCGGTCAATTCTGCAGGGGTTCTAAACTCGATCCAAACAGGGGATTTCAAACCGTCGTGTTGTATGGAAAGTCTCAAGCGATCGTCTTCTTTGGGTTGACATTGTCGCTTGAGTGCGGTGAGCAAAGAATCCCACACCCCAGTGATGAACACTTCGGCTTTCTCTAACGGCACTTCAGCCTTGAAATCTTTAAACTTCACCGTGTATTTGTAAGCCGTGGTTCTAAATTTTCTAGAGGAGCGCTTTTCCGTCTCTCGAATGGAATAGTATTTTTCAGGGTTGACTAAGGGTGGTGAACTTGGTTTAGAGGGTTCGAATTCTGGTTCACTCATGTCCTCTTCAAAATCACTGGCATGAATTTGTGCCAAGATTTCAGCCATGGTACGAGGCGATAGATCACGTTTCTGCCTCTTACTTTCTTCTTCTTTCTTCTCAAATGAATAGGATCGTTTCATCTTGAGTGCAAAACGTCAAATGACTCAAGTTTAAACACCATAGACTAATTTATAGTCATGGCAGACCAGCGTATATAAAAGGGTGTGTGTCTTGTCCTTTCACTATTCATTTCACTCTCAAGCCGAGCACAACGATGGAAGAGACTAACCAAATCGAACGTTTCGTCAGAGCTTTGCGAGGGGTCATTAGAAAATTCTCTTCAGACCAGCCTACGGACTACTCTCCTTCCTTTCGAGATAAAAGTCAAGATACTTGCTATATCTGTCAGAAGAAAGGACATTGGTCTTCAGAGTGTCCAAACCGTCAAAAAAGAACAAAAACAGGGGCTAAAAAAGACAAAAGTCAAGATACCTGTTATTTTTGTCAAGAAAAAGGACATTGGTCTCCAGATTGCCCAAAAAAGAAACAAGAGGAGTCAGAAGAAAAAAGGAATTCTTCAGAAGAAGAGAGGGATTCTTCGGAAGAAGAGAGTGATTCTTCTGAGGAAGAAAGAAGACAGGTGAAGAAAAAGAAACAGGAGAAGAAAAGAAGAATGGAAGAAAGCGAGGAGGAAGAAGAAGAGGAAAAGAGTGTGACGGTGAAGAAATTTAAAAAACAGAGAGACTAAACAAGGAGAGAGAAGAAGTCAATGAACTTTTAATTAAAGTGTTTTCTATTGTGAATTGTGAATTGGATTGTAAATATTCATAAAAGAATAAATGAATGATACAAGGTAAGTGTCTTTGAGTTATGATTTTAAAATAATAACGTACACTCACGCACTCATACACAGAAACGTACTATAAGGGTAAAATGGGTGGGGTTTTTTTGAGTTATTGGCAAATTGAAAGGCTATCTCTTTTCGAGAAATGTGGATGGCCCTGAAAAGGGCCTTTTTATTTTGGTGTAGGGGTGAGTTTAAGCAATCAACTTTAACTGCCTTAAGCCTTTGCCACGGCCAAGGCCTACTAATGGACTGCGTAATGTTGATGATGATAATGATTGGGTTGAAATCACTAAGGGTGGTACGGTAGGCTTAGTCACAGGGTTGACGTGTTTAGCTCGGGAAGGTCGTATTCTCTTCGGTCGTGATAAAGTAGTCTGATACATTTGTTTCAGACTTCTTAACTCCGCTAAAATGTCCAACAGTACCGTGACCGTTTGATTTTCACCCTCTTGTTTCTTTGCTGCTACTTCTTCTTGCTGTTGTTTTTTTCTTACCTCTTCTTCTTGCTGCTATTGCTGTAGGAGAAAAGCTTGTTCCGCTTCCTTTTGTCGTTGTATAAATTTCTCCAATTCTTCTTTCTGTCTCTGTCTAAAATTCTCCACTTGCGGTAATGAAGAAGGTAACGAAGGTTCCGGAACAAATTCTTGCGAGGAGAGGAAATCCACAAAATCCCAATTCACCTCTTCTGAAAGTAAGTCCGGGTTCCCTTGGGCAGTCTCCCCTGCTGGTGCACCCCAATGGATCGTTTTCTGAGTTTCCGTCATGTTGAATCACTGTCGCATAGATTGACTGCACATAAGCGCTAACGAATCTATTTAGACCACGTGACGTCACAGACTGTTCTCTTCTGATTGGATGCAAGCTGACTGAATTTTGTAACGCATGTTTGGATTGGTGAATGAACTCAATCCGTTTCAATCCTACCTCTACCTATAAATAAGCGCAGTTCACTGCATTGATTCAGCTGTTCTCGTCGCTTCAAGATGTGGACCACAGTTGAGTCATCCACCCTTGTGTCTTCCATGATGTTTAGAACGGACATGCTCATATGTCCGATCCAAGTGGACCATTGTCCACAGGACAAACACCAGCCTGTGGATACGTAGGATCTACGTTGAAAGACAAGGATGTCTGAAAAGAGTGCTGATTTACGGACCAACAGTAAGACGCAGCCTAAGGACAAGAAGAAGACCAATGCGGTGCCCTTTATGTTAATGAATACATTAACATAAACCCAAAGGCCCTTTTCAGGGCCAGCCAAATTTCTCGAAAAGAGAATGACTTTTCAATTGCCTACCCTTTTTTCAAAAAAATTTAAAAAAAAAAAAAAAAATCCCATGTTCAATTTCCCTTGACGCTATACAGTCCCACCCTGTTTAAATTCCTTTGACGCTATACAGTCCCCTATTCCCATGTTCAAATCCCCTTGACGCTCAAGTCCCACGATTTTTCTCCATGTTAATTTCCCTTGTCGCTATATGTTCCCACGAATTTTCTCCATGTTAAATTTCCATTGTCGCTATATGTTCCCAGTGGGGTCTGTAATGCTAATTCCCATTGTCGCTATAATATCCCCCTTCACTACTGTGGTGGAACGTCCGCCTCGGGTGCGAAATGTCGCAGGTTCGAACCCTAGCCGAGTCATAACAAAGACTTATAAAAATAGTACCAGCAACGCTCAGTATTAGGAAGTTTTTGTGAGGACTGGTCGACCATGTGACTGGGTGGGACATTATGCTACTTGTCTGCGGCATGCTGCCACAGTTCTAGACATAACTATAAACTGTCACATTGCAGACATCGTAGCGATATGACTGAAAAATTGTTAAAGCTACGTTAAAAATCCAAATCACAAACTCACACACATTCCTTATATAAAAGCCCGTTATTAATATTTTTGTCAATCTTATCTAAAGAAACAATATTTCATAAAAAGTACACCAAAAAATTGTACTGAGCATACCATATGTCATGTAGGGGTTGAGTGGTTGTTGTCTTTTATTTGCATTTGTTTGTATTTGTGCCTGTTTTACTCTAGTTTTCTTGTTGTGTTTGTTATGTCAGTATTACGGTGTGGCATAGGAGGCCACCATGTCCAAAAGGGTCAACAGTTTCTGGACCTAAACTGGAAATTAACAATAAGTCGATATTTGTTTGTTTATTTGTTTGTTTTTAATCTTGAGGCAGTGTTTATGCAATCGTGGACTTGAACAAGTTTTGTTTGGGTCTCATTTATTAAAACGATGAAATTCAAGGATTTATTTCTGTCTGTCCGTCAATTTCTGTGTAATACATTGAGGGGGTGGAGGTAAACTAGTTTTTAAAAATGAAGGTGAACACCATCGGGGATTTGTTCAGTTGTTGCTGGTTTTTCTTTTTCTTTTTTTAAAATTACGCCACTCTCACTTAAACAATAACAAATGAAAAGGGAGGACTATGGACTAGTGCTTGTCCCGTTCTACAATGGTCAGATACTAAATATCAAACATGAACACATTTGCAAGGCTGGAAATTTTGTAAAGTAAGACTAGATTTATGATTTAGCACAGCATCATTTTGCCATACTTTCTCGCACATGTAACTGCTCTCCAATTGCACGAATCCGTAAACATTTTCGCAATTTTCAAACTCGCAATCCATGGCAAATATTATATTTTGAGACAAAGTCTTTGCGACATTAAATCCTTGATCACTGATAAAGTTTATAAACTGTTATTCGAATATTTTCCCACATTTATTTTTATAATTTCTCATTGTCAACATGTGATGTTGAATCAAAAGGCGTGTAATGCCAGAATGTTAATAAGAATATCTGATATTACATATATTCATAACATGAAATTAACATCAAAGCAAAGAAACACGTGGAGAAATTAATGCAAAAACAAACAAAAAATTAAACTGTACGTGTCTTTACGATTGGTAAGTTATGAAAGAAACTCGGAAAAATACTTAATTTAAATCATCTATTTTTTCCGGCATTTATTTGAGGTCTGGGTAAAAAGTATTATTTACAGGAAGCCTAAGGTATATTACCTGGGTTACCCGCATAATTATTTTCGGGGTAAGGGAGGGGCAAACATGCAGTGGTGAGCTATACAGTTCTGTGGATGTAGGCCAAAACATATCTAGAGGTAAAATCCTGGATGGGGTGGGGTTGGGGCAAAAATGATCCAATTAAATTATCTCATTCACTCGTTATCTAACGTACTGGACTTTCAAATTATCTGCAAAGTTAAAGACAAAACAAAAGAAGTAGAAGTTCGCTAAAGTCGATAATTTGGACATAAGTGTTGCAAGTAAAAAATTGTGGTTAAATATAAAACCAATATATACTGAAAAGCAGAATGCAGCAGTTCAACAGCAATATAGATTCAATTCAGCTGAATTGCATGTCATACATATTATCTTGGGATGACCACGCAATCGGGCCTTTCTTTATAAAAAATAAACGTATTTTCTCGCATGGCTACAGCGATAATGATCATGTAGAGGTCCGTCCGCGGTAAAGTGCATCAATTATAGGCCACTGTTCTCGGCTAAAAAATTTAATAATAATAATAATAATAATAATAATAATAAAGATGTTGGAGACCAAGTCATCAACGCAGGCGATAGTAATCTTTCTGGAACCTATTGGGCAACGGTTTACTTTCCCAGCGTCCACTGCGTGGAATATTTTGATTCTTCTGCAAATTAGTTTAAACTAGCGCATTTAAAAATGCAACAAGCGCAGCATTATTGGTTTTATCTAGCTGTTAACCTTTAAAGTACGTATGGTGACAGAAGTCGCGTCAACAGCAGAGGTCTTGTAGCGTTTCTCGCTCCATAGGTATGTTTTCTGACTGACTGACTTGTTGAATTTTAGTCGTGTTCGTCATTTCGGACATGTACGACTATTGGTATGTTTTCTAGTTACATCACTATTTATACATTTGGAAATCTGGGTAGTTGGGTCCTGGAACAGGCGTTTGGAATTCTACCCAGGCATTCAGCATGGAAGTTTTACATATTCATTTTAGAATACGGGCTACATAAAAACCCAACATGTTTTTTCATAAGATTACGATTTTATTTGGCAAATACGGGCTCATGACAACGATGATGACGACGAGTTTTAAACTGTTGATGTATACCGGATTATTGGAGCGGAATAGGTGTTAGAGAAAATCTCAGCGAGTGATTTTTAACCCGAACATGATGTTGAATACGAGACCTATGTACGTAATGGATGAGCAACAAAAGACATCATGACAATCAACCTCCTATTCGTTGGTATTTGAAATAAAATGTAGAAACGAACAGAATACCAAGCCATATTAAAATACATACACAAATTTCAGCCCTGAGGGATGCCGTGCAAAATACTGGATAGCACTCCCAAGGTTAAGATAAATCAATAAACACTAAATCTAAACCGACATTAAAAAATTGATACTTTTTATAAAAACAAAATGCCTCTGTCTGAACATTCAGAGTATGGCAATGATCGATTTGAAATCCTAAGACAGCATTATGGAACATACCATGTGGGTATGTGATAAAGCTTCCCGTGGGTCCTTTGGTTATGCAGGCAGCCATGTATAGCCTCTCTTGCGTTAGGCAGATAAAAAAAAAAATCTTTGCTTAATAGCAAAGCACGGATTAAGAAGGTTTGGCAGAGCTCATTCTAGTGAAAAATCATATTTTGAGCAGATATGTCCAAGAGACAATTCCTATACACTGTGGAAAATTGTAAACAGCGACGATATACTTTGATAAAGAACAGTTTTCCAACTTGTTCGAGCTGACTAATCCAGCTATGAATATGTCCTTTCAGACAGCAAACTGCAAAAAGGATTCTCAGCAGGTAACAATATCCATACAGAGATAAGGAACAGATTAAGTTCAGAAGTAATCAACAGATTAATGTTTATACAAACAGAGGAGAGATATCATGAGGACTTTGATTTCAAACGAACTTTAACAGAGAGGAACAGGAAAGAACGATAGATGGATATTTGAGTGTTAGATATATCTTTAACTTTGACTACCACCACCCTTTCCTACCCCCTCCTTATTTAGGTGACGAGGGTGTAGCTATCCTCTTTAGATAAAATCCATGCAGCATCTCTGATGACGTGCAGTTCCAAAGACAGAAGTAGTTGCAGCATTAAAGTAGATGCAGTAGAGAATCCGATAATCAATAATGTAGAAAGTGTGCTTATGCCTGACTTTGACACCCGACTACAAGATCAAAATGAGCATGATTTGAAATAAATGATTCGTGGGCGTTTGCTAGAGTGGGAAATTGTGCGAAATTTACCAGCTAAGAGAGTTTTTTTTAATGCAGATTTTTGTCAAATATACCCCAACCCCCTCAGACTGTAACATCCTTCTTAAAAGTACGTGGTAATGTTTTAAATGTAAAATAGAATGCTGAACCTCTTTTATTTATAATGCGAAATGATGAACAAACGGTCATATAAATTTATCATCAGCAATCAGCATCGAGGGCTCAGAACATTACCACGTTCAAATTCATTTAAACGTTCTGACATGGGATTGGTCAGTACTCGAATAGTATGCACTGACAGTTTAATTTAGTGTTGAGGGTGTGGTGATGTCTCTCCTATTATATATATATATATATATATATATATATATATATATATATATATATATATATATATATTAGAAGGACCGACGTCTTTGTTGATAGACCCGCTGAAATTGATTTCTGTCGTTTCTCTTGATGTGCATAAGAGTTTTTTCTTTACAACTTATGGAATACCGGATTACATTCTCAACAAATAATTACCATCACCCTCGCGCGCGCACGCGCGCGTGAGAGAGAGAGAGAGAGAGTTGTTTTCAGCCTACCTGAATTCAAATGACTATAAGATTTCAGTTTTAACTTTATAATCCAGTGCACAAAATTGTCAACTTTCTTTGATCAATTAATCTATAACGAAAGAAAACTTTCCTCCAAAAATTCAAAGTGCACCAATATAACTGCTAGACCTATTAATAACGCTTGTGGAAAGACCGATGGTAAGTACACGGTACAGGTAGAACGATTTAGGCCGAGTGTAAATTCCAGTTCCGATACAACAAGGTTTGCGACAGCGTATATAGCTTACTGAATATTACTTAAATGCTAAATCCTCCATAAATCAAAATAAACAATTCATTCAACAATAAAAAAGAATTTTAAAAAAATTCTTGCATCTCGACCTCAACACCGTAATGTGAATTATATACCTAAATTATTGTTAGGTCGCAAGTCTTAGTTTCGTAAATTTCCTCAACTCAAGTCTATGATGTGACTTCTTCATATAATATTGTTCAATGATTAAAGATATGGACATATTTGTGAGTTAGGTGTTTGGGGGGTGTCTTCTTCTTAAAACTGACACGTGATAAGTACTCCTCTTCGTCCCGCAAGTTACTCCACTACTACTATGCAGAGAGTCAAATACAAACTTTTGGTTAGGAAGAAGAGCTAGCCACCCATACACTTGGGTTGAAGGTAAGCAGACTATCTCAAAATCGGATTAGATGGCAACTGCTTTGAATTGCATCAAGCTGTTTAGTACACATTGTTTTTAAGAATAATCAGCTAGGAAAAGGGCACTGTGGCCATCACATGGCGTAAATAATTACCACTGGACTTGGAAAATGCAGGTATAAAGTAGGGGTTGGGGTCCATGAACTTCTTCTGGTGTTACGTGCTGCCATTAACTTGTCAGGTCAGGTTAATGATATTCTCATGTTTTGATTTAATATAGCTATCCCACAATAATGACCTTTTTGACCTCACATGTGTATTTTACTTTTTATGATTATTACAAAATATTTTCTTATATATTTCAGCACACGATAGGCCAGTATTAATGGTGGAGGAAGAACCCGGGAAAACCCCAGAAAGAACCACCGGCCCACGAGAAGCTACTGGCAAGCTTTCTCACATATATGATAGGAGAGACATCACCACACTTGCACACAGGGGCATATCCTTTATACAATTTACTTATCAGACATAGACTATGGCTGACAGATAAATTGCAATCAACAATATTTGACAGTGTGTTACACCTTTAAGAGGGGCCCCAAGTAGCCAAGTGGTCTAAAGCGCTCTCCGTTACAGATCACTGCCATCTCACCCATGTCTGCATGGGTTCGAGTCTCAGATTCGGCCAGTGTGGGTATGTGAGAAAGCTTGCCAGTAGCTTCTTGTGGGTCGGTGGTTCTGTCCGGGGTTTTCCCTGGGTTCTTCCTCCACCATTGATACTGGCCTATCGTGTGCTGAAAGATGGCATTAAACCCTACAACAACAACACCTTTAAGAAAATTTGAATGTAATTTGTAAGCAGTGGGCTTGTTATACCACCTTCCATTTTCAACATAATCTCTGCTGCATAGAAGACTTTGTAGAGGGGTATTTTACACTTTGTACCTCTTTCTTCTAACTATTTATATCATGACAAAGTAGCATATTTTTGGCTTAACTTACCAGATATAGGAAAGTGAAGGTTATTATATTGTATTTTCTTGCCCTTTCTGTGGGTGTCAAGCTTTGGACCCCTATTTTAATGAATATTATTCATATTTCAGTACAGACACACACAGTTACCCAACATGTTGCCATGCATTCTTCATAGAAATTGAGCTCCACAGGAACCGATACATTTCAGAGAAATCATAAATGAACATACTATTATGGACGGTGAATTCTCCCAGTGGAGTAGTGTTGCAAATTGTGTTGCTTATGTCTTTTTGCAGACTATATTTTGGGGTTGAATGAGCATTTTAGCACACCAGCTTTGTTTCTATCTTCATGAATGCACTGTGAAGTTGACATCCTAGATTCACATCTGATACTTAGGTGATAATAAGAAATGTGTCAGTGTTATGTATATATCTTAACAATTCTAGGGTGAGTTATCAAAGGGGAAAAATCTTCAAAATAAATGGCAGAATGTTTTGGACATAATGATTGACCTAAATGATTCTTCTGAGATGTTTGTGTGTGATTGTGATTTGGATTTTTAACAGAGCTTTAAAAAAAATCAGTCATATCACTAAGATGTGACTGCAGTTTATAGTGATGTCTAGCACTGTGGCATCATGCTTCAGACCTGTAGCATGATGTCCCACCCAGTCACCAGGCTGACCAATCCTAACACTAACCTTTTCATGCTGAGCACCTAGTGAGGCAGCTGTTAGTACCATTTTTATGTCTTTGGTATGACTTAGCTTGGATTCAAACCCGCAACTTCCTGCATCCAAAGCAGATGCTCAAACCACTAGGCCACCGGAGCGGTCTTCTTCTGAGGTAAATATTTTGTTGGGTTTATGCTGTATGTTCATCACTTGTCCATGGTACAACATTCCTCTAAAATGAAATTGCATATAATTTCCTGTCAGGGGTGGCCCAAGAATAGCCAGCAACTGGTACCATAGGCAAACCATTCTATCAGCACCCCCTCACCCCCATATTTTTCCTCAGATTTTGTGCCCTAGGTAACCACCTAGTTTGCCTATGTGGACAGGCCATACCTGTTTCCTGTTATGTTGCTTCTTTCGACTGGTAGACCATTTCTTTCCTTTTATCAAAAATTTGACTTTCACAAGGCAGTGTATCAACAATTCATTTAATAGCTAGAATGCAAGTTAAATTGTCAAAAGAGTGGGTCTTTATTTCCTTGTTGACTGCTAATTTCCCTACTCAAAACCAGAGATACTCTGACTTTATCAACCAAAGGTAAAGGTACATGGATTTTCACATCAAGATAAATATTATCTTTTATGGGATTGAGACATTCTATTTTTTTCAGTAAGTTTGCTGCAGTTAACAATACAGTCTTTCCACTGAGAATCTCATGTTTATACAGAGTATTAAAATTGTTTCGGTATCACATGATTCTTTTCTTTTTGCAGGTCTCAATTTGCATGGTAAAATATTAGGATTAATTGATCGGTCATGCTGATAGAAGCACTAACTTCAGTCTCATGCAGATACTCATCTGGACAAGAGATTGACAGGCAGATTTAGCGTCCACAAGAGTTGTGTTTTTGGTATGTACATATTAAAAGACAAGCAGTCTAACTGCTTTCTCTCTTGAACTGAATTTTTCACAGTTCATATTTGGTGTATACAGAATCTTACAACTTACCATAAAGCCAGTTGTAAATGAATGGGAAGCTGAAAAGATATTTCCCTGTTAAATTGCCAAGTATTCATATATGTGTGGTCAGTTTCAGTGTACATGTATCATTGGATTTATTTGTCAGTTTGTAAACTTAGCAAGGTCCCACATTCTAAGCAGTGTATCAGTTTTCCAACATGGCCTAATGTTTGTTGATTAAACATTGACCTCTCCCAAATAGCTATAGACTGTTGTGATTACACACACCCCCAAACACACACACACACACTCAAATACACCCAACATTGATGCTGCTATTAGCACCATTAGAATAACAATGAATGATCAGGAGATTAGAAACATTTAAATATCACAGGAAAGGCTTACCTGTGAAATCTTGGACAGGTGTAGATGGAATGAAAATAAGAATAATGAAGTTGCTCAAGGTATCAATTACACACACACACACACACACACATATATATATATATATATATCACAAGTCAGCCAATGTATATGTTGTTACAGTGTAATAAAGTCAAGATAATACAACTTTTTGGTGGGATAAACAAGGAGATCCCTTAAAAAAGGTTAAACTGTATTCTCTCCTTAAATTGAAATTGAACAGTTCCATTCACAATTTGACAGATTATGCGAGGAATTAAATGACAAAAAAAGAAAAAGAATGAATAAAATCAGGGTGATGTCTCAAGGTTTTGGAAGCTGATTAAACAAGAGCAGAGTAGTGGCATGATCTTGTGTCATCAATGGTATGAATAATTTAGATTGTTTCTTTATTGTAATGACTCAGAACTTAATCACTGTTTTGACTGTACTCCAAATGATATTTTATTTCATCTCAGAAACTGAAATTCTCAGAAGTATTTAAACTCTAAAGTAAGGAAAGTCAGTTGGACAGAATGGAATAAAAACTTTCATGATATAAAAAACATGACTCCCAAGCATATATCCTTATTCAGTCAAAATGTTTAATGAAATGCTTGACACAGGCACTTTCCTAAACAATGGGGAGAAAGCATTATCTTCCTATCACAAAAAATAGCTCTTCTGATGACCATTACATGGTTATCTCTCTTATTGATATCATGACCAAAATTGCTTCCAGAATTTTTAACCACTGTCTTTATGAATTGGTACAAAGTGAAAAATAAAATTGAAGAAACTCTGGTGGGATTCCGCATAGGCTACCGAATAGAAAAGGAAGCTGTTTTTACCATTTTTGTAGACTTTTCAAGGCTTTTGACCTCTGACTACTGATCATGTAAAATCACTGACTTCATTAGTCAATGAAGGTATCAGTAGAAAGTTGTTTAATATTCTAGACTTGGTATACAAGAATCAAAGTTCATTTGGGTAGATGAAAGGGCAGTATACAGAATTCTTCACACGTGATATTGGCACCAAAGGGTGCTGCATATTAAGTCCCTTCTCTTCAGTGTCTTTATAGACTATTTCAGTGTCTGTACCCCTACAAAAGTGTATAAATGTTATCTTTGTTATCAAGAAATGTCTGACATTAGAGCACTGTGTTTGCTGATAATATTGCCAACTGCTGATATAGTCATCTTTTTTTTATAAAGGCAGATTAATAACTTGGAGACATTTTGTGAAAATAGTAGAATATGTGCTAATTTAAATAAAGCTAAAATTATTGTATTCAGAAATAGTAGATTTGTGAGGAGTAATGAAAAATGGTACTACTGTGTTACGGTAAATAAATCCAAACCATATCTGGAATGAATACATGCGATTATATTTCAATCCTAAACATAGATGGACAAAGGCAAAGCAAGAACTAGCAATTTATGCAAACACGTTTCAACATACATTAAGTATTATTCAAAATAAGTATATTTATTTGATAGATTCTGGTGTGCACATGATGTAGGAGATGAAAAATTATTTTTGCTAAATTTTAGAAAATGGCCACAATGACAATGACACATTCACTTCTGCCAAAACACTCTGTGTCTAGATTTTTAAAAAAGTGGCAGCCTAATGTTAAAATCCCGAATGGGCCCATAAATTTTTAACACTGGGACTCCCTTTTGCATCTAGATCACCCCCACAATACTATGTGCCATAGGTATTCTAACAGAAAACCCCCCTCACACTTTTTTCCACAAAGAAAATAAATTTCTACCTTATGAAGGCTTATTGATCCATATATCCAATATGGTATGTCCAAATAATTAAAACAGTACATGATTAATTCTACAACTGTTACAAAAATCAGAACTTAATTTACACACATTTTCAGTCAAACAATGATGTACAGTATTCAGTGCTCTCCTTTGGACATTGCACTGCCTTCCAGGGAATCTGTTAGAATAATCACAGTATTATTTTTGGAGCTTCCTATAACTAGATTTAGATGACTTAGTTCATTGTTTTCATTGCTGATATTTGTTTTAGCTATGCCAATATATGTGTAGCCATTCTTGTCATGCCACACTTAGGTGATCAGGTGATGTTTACATTTTGTGTTTCATGCTATTAGCCGTTAAAGTGAAGGGGGGGGGTGTCTGGTCCAAAAAGAACAATTTTAAGCCCCTAAAATTTTGTGCAAGAAACCATATTCTTCATCATCAATATCATTACTGTAACTTAACCAATTAGAAGTCAACATCATCCCAATGGTGCCTCAATGGCAACTTAGAACTAGGACCAATTTGGCAATGTCCCATGAGTGTCCTGGAATTTTCAAGTTAATTGGAGAGAGGTATTGTTGCATGGACCTATTTGATGATGCATAATGTCCTGATGCAGGCAATATGTAGGTCTGTGTTTAAATTGAATACCTAAAATAAAAAATTTCACTCATTTAAAAAGAAAATTTCATCACATATCTATTATTGCATGTATGTGTGTTAAATTTCAGTAACATCTGAAAAGACATACTCCTCATGGACAAATGTATATGGGTGAAATACTTTTGGAACAACAAACTTGTCAAGCCAAGATTATGGGACTAACATTAAAAATGAAATAAAAATTGGTCACAGTAACATGTGGAAAATTTAACTCTTACAGGTTATAAGACAACATAATACAAAAACCACTATGTGCAAATAAAATGAACATCAGTGTGGTTACATGATAAAATAAAATCTGTCTTGAGAGACTACTTATTTTGAGAGACCAGATTCTCATTGCACAGATTTATTGAATTTATTGCATTATGACCTGTCATGAGAGACCACCTATCTTGAGAGACCATTATGTTTTGACAGAAGAGGCAGTCTTTCAAGACAGGCTCTACTTTACATTGATTTTCTTTGGTACCAATTTTATTGATTATGTGGCTGCTACATACCTTGAATTTAAATATAAAATGAACCTAAGTTTCTGTGATAACAGTAAATTTCCTTCCTTAATTTACAAATGTAGGTACCATCAAGAATGTCATATTTTAAAAGATGATAAAAATTGATGTCAAATGCAAGATGCACAATAATCACATGCCATGAATTTGAACTATATATATTATTTTCTTGCAGAAAATAACATAAGGAAGAAAAGGGCATTATTGCAGAACATTGTCATGGTATAATAGATGTCACCAAAGAAACCAGATGCTTGACTTCTGGGACCAGTTTGAATGTGAAGTACATTCACCAACATAAATATTTGCATAAGGAAGTGTATCAGACAATTCAGGACATATATCCATCATCACATAAACCAATACGTTTGTCAGCAAGGAGAATACTATTTCATTTCTCCATCCCAGTGCAAGTTGAATACAAGAAACCCTTCCCAGAGAGATCCATATATGATGGTGACTGTGTAGTGTAGGTTTCTGATTTCAGTATGTGTGATGTTTGGTCAGCTTGACTGCAGGAAACACACACTTTGTAAAAGCCGACATATTTGATATCAGTCAGATATTAAGGGCTGAGTGTAAGTAACCATGAAATAATAGGGTCTCTGAGATATGATTTTGACCTAATTTATTGTGTGCATTAATGAGGAAAAACAAGTTTAGACATGCAGATAATAATGGTGTAAATTGTTATGCAAACATATGGGTCAAATTGGAGGTTAAAAAGCCTTGGTAATAAAGGAATTAAATTATGAGATTTTGTAAGATAAAACTTAGAGACATTTTGGTTTGTCTGTCATGTATGCTTTTTTTTGAGGTGCTGCTGGTCCAAAAATCTGTGAAGTGTGAGCTTTAATACTCTGCTGTAATTAGTGTATATATATATATATATATATATATATATATATATAGTGTTTCATTATTAATAGTGTTTTAAAGGATTGTTGTTCTTTTTTATTAAAAATGCATGGATAAAATGAAATGTGCTTTCAGAAGGATTTAAATGTTTCAACAACATTTGTATTCGAATGAAGGATCGATTTGAATAATTATTAAATATAATTTTCATGTACTGTTATTATGTATTATTTTTTCTTTCATTTTCAGTATTACTATTTTTTAAATGCTATGCTTTTTCTCTATTTTCTCTCTATCCTTACTTACGTCACATATCGATTTAAGGCAGTGACTGTAAAATTACAGCTGTCAAACGTGTGCATTGAAACAATATAAAATTATTTATAATTCTTGTTTCAAAACGTTAAAAAATAAAGTAAAACAAACACATGTAGAGCTAATATTTAATTACCAGATTACAGTATTGACCTTGATTTATGAAATGCTAGTAGCTGTTAATCTCTAGGAATGAAACACTGTAAGGAAATGGGGGGGGGGCATCATCCTAAGTGGCTCATTTTTTGTTGGGGATTTAAATTCATGGTTTGGGGCAACAACAAAAACCATGAAAATGGGTACCCCATGAAAAATGATGATACTGCAGTAACAGGCTCATCTCAGCAACTACATCAACTATAATCCAAACTAGACTTTTTTGAAAACGATTAAATTATACTTGCAACTGAGAGATTTATGAATACTTATTTTTCCATTTACTTAACATTTATTATCTAGTCACCCTGAAATCAGCAAAAGTCGAAATATTTTACAAGACAACTACTGAAAATGAGAACGCTTATTTCTATCGATTTAATTTTTTGCCAAGAAGTATGTATAGGCCTCCCATAATTTTCCTGTAAACAGATCATAAACAATGCTTGTTACTGCTACATCTTTGGTACAACACTCATGCTTTGAATGTAACACTTCTGGTGGCTAACTGTTAAAGACGAGTGACTTTTATTTCCAAACACACCTGTCAAAGAAATCTCACAAGTTATGCCATAAACAATTAACACTTACTCACCTTAAAAAAATTGGAGATATACATCAAAATATTCTTTGACAAGCCAATTATCCAGAATAAAAAATTTCACAAAATTCCTTGGGCTATGCAGGGATCTGATAGTCAGCAAATTCCAAATATGAGTAAATTTTACAAATAAACTGTAACTGTTTAGTTAAAATACAAATACATGTATTTATAAATACAAATATTATTCCCTATTTGTCATCTTTGCTTTAAATAGTAAATATTCACATTGTCAAGTCTTGTTTGAAGCAAATTTGACCCAAAGCTGGGCAAGCAAACTTGTAAATCCATGCTATGGTAATATGGGACTGACACTTAAAAGTACCAGCAAAATTTTAAAAGAAACAAGTCTTAAAAATATATCATATGATTCATATTTGGTATAGCCTCTGATAATAACATTGATTCTAGGCAAACTGTGTCATTGCTCATGGTAAAATATAAGCTCTCCTGCACCTGTACAGAGACCGAAAGTATTACATACTAGTACTTCTGAGAGAGTGGCAGGTGTAAGGTGATGTTGTCTGCATTTCCAACATGCATATTGGAGAGAAAGTATGCATACCTCTATGCTATTTTCATGTTACAGTTGTGGAAATGGTGCATATCTATGCACACAGCTGATCAAAATGGCAGCTCAAATGGGCTTGAAAAATAAGTCTCCATTTGTCCAAAGTACACTAACTATACCTATTATCAAAGTAGGGAAAATAAAGTTTGCCAGAGTAGGTAATATTAGCGATAGGACATGCAATGAATGAATAGATATATAAATATATATACAGACAGAGAGAGAGAGAAACATATATATATATATAGAGAGAGAGAGAGAGAGAGAGATGAAATAAATGTTATCAATTCATTTTTGTACAATTTATACTTGAATTCCACAAAGAGGCTACCACCAATATTTCAGTCAGTGGATTAAACTCAGGAGTCTCTCTGTTTCAAAATGATAGAAAGGAAAATGAAAAGCAAATGCTCATTATTTTAATAATATCTGGATTGAATTCTTCAATATTTTTAATATTAAAGTTTAAAAAAGTTTTCTGTAAATAAAAGTTTTAAACTTAATACACATACATTTAAGACTTATTTTTATATCTCTAAAACAATACTAAAAGCTATTATATAAAAAAAATTAAAAAAATCTGTCAGTAAGTAGTTTCAATTCCAAGAATGATTAATAAAAATGCTGTGCAATTATCTCTACAATTAAAATAATAATCCCCATTCCGATCAAAGAAACTCACATCAGCAAACACCTGGCATTACACTATACTGTATACATAAATATGAATTATCATCAATAAATAAAACACAGGAATAAAGAAATATATCAACCAGCATATGTGCAAAATATAACTAAATTCAGAATAAATAAATATAAATAAATAAATATATAAATATAAATAAATAAATATATAAATAAATAAAGCATGTCAAATGCCTTGCTAAATGACCCCAAGGAATAATGGTGGGATATAACATGAGCTCTACAGAAAAATTAATCTTGGCACATGTATAGTACCTAACTACATGTAGCTTGATATGGCAGATTTAAACCATTGTCAAGATAAATTCATGCAAACATTACATACTTGTACTCAAGTATCATAAATCAAATGGAACTTTCATCCTTGTGGGGGGCCCCGAGTGGCCGAGTGGTCTAAAGCGCTCTTCGTTACGGATCACTGCCATCTCACCTCTGTCTGCGGCAGTTCGAGTCTCGGATTCAGCCAATGTGGGTATGTGAGAAAGCTTGCCAGTAGCTTCTCGTGGGTCGGTAGTTCTTTCCGGGGTTTTCCTGGGTTCTTCCTCCACCATCAATACTGGCCGCCATGTATAGCCTATCGTGTGCTGAAAAAAGGCGTTAAACCCCACAACAACAACAACAACAACAACATCCTTGTGGTTTTTCTTTCTTCCCTTTGTTGGTTCATTTTCATCAAAGGTCCATTTCCCAAAAAATGAAAACAGATTTTGCCGACTCATCCTGGTAAGTCAACATACTTTAGGCACTCAAAATATGTTTTTACTAATACAGTCCTATAGAAGTAACAATAAAATATAAGTTACTATTGTTACTGCGTAGTGATACTTTGATACTATTGTCCAAATCAGACAGTGAAAATGCTTTGATTACATTCATGATCTATATTTGCATCATCACCAAATTAATTTAAACACCATTACAACAAAATAGTCGGCCAACGTGGGTATGTGAGAAAACTTGCCAGTAGCTTTTTGTGCCTGTCAGTGGTTATTTCTGGGGTTGTCCTGGGTTCTTCCTCCACCATTTATACTGCTACCATGTATAGCCTATCTTGTGCTGAAAAAAGGCATTAAACCCTACAACAACAACAATGACAACACAATAGGGCATTATTTATTTGCCAATCAACTCTGCAGGTGCTTAGATACACAATTAACAGAACACGGTTTCTTTTAAGTATGTCAGAGGAGCAGTCCTTTTCACAAGATAATTGCAATGATAACGATTAACTACTAATTAGTCGCACTGGATTCATGCCTGTTTACTTAAGTCTAGATATTAGCTATTGCACAGACTGGTCATGTCTGACCAGATTATCAATGGGAAAAGCATCCTGGGAGAAATTGAGGTACATCATGGGGTTGCATCACTGGGAGAAATGGCACATCCTTTGAGAATTTCATATTTATTGGACCTGGAAGTTTGTGTCACTTAGAGCCTTGAAGCAGAGGTAGCAGTTTTATTTTTATAGGTGCACATCTGAAGTAAGGTAAAGCTGTATAATCTATAACCCAAATTACATCCAAAAATCGACATAATGCTACAAAAATTGTCTAGCATTGCATTTACAAGAGCTCTTGCCACTATAATTTCATTACATAATACAAATATATATTTCTTGTAAAGAATTACTTCTTTCTTTCATTTTGGTAATCTAATTTGAATTTGTACTAATGATTTTATACTAATGTGTTAAAGTAATGGTCAAGGGGAATTAACTCCTGTTGAGACAATTCAGTGGACAAGTAAGGTGATTGATGATTATATCCATAATATATGATTACAATGAAAATTAAACAAGAAAACTGCATTTTGTGGTCAAATAAATCAAAAAAACACAACTGATGGTAATACTTAACAAAATGGTTCCAGAAGGTGGGGCAGGGAATATTCCTACAGCCACAGCTGATCAGTAATAACAATAATGTGCAATAATTTAATTGGCTTATTGGGATCAAACAGATTCATTGAAAGTTATTTGATAGGATGTTGGCAATACATATAAAAATATTAAACTGAACATACATTATGTAAAGTGTACCAAGTACACGATAAATAAATCTTGTTCAACAAACAAAAAGGACAATTCTCATGGCAAAGATTAACTAATATTACCTCACACCTTAAAATAAATTTCCCATTACAGTTTCTCTAGTGTAAAAATAGACACCAGCTTTAAAAATGTGTAACTAGATGCAGGCACAACCTCATAAAAATATGTTCTGGCGGTTCTTGTTTTCACTGTTCTACAAAATAGTGCACATACTGATCAGCTGCTGGCACCTTGTGAGCTTGAACATCTCAATCAACAATGATGGCCATTGGGCATGTTGTATGTGTCAATAAGTAAGTACAAGTCAATGTATCCATCAAATAATGTAATGAAAGGTACATTTCTTCCCAAAGCAATAGTTTAACTAATGTATGGAGTTTTATCCTAAAGCAATGCTGGTACAGTAGAACTTAGATTATCCTTCACCCTATTAAGTGTCAGTCTCTGTTATCCCCCAGGGCATTGTACTTCAAAATGTTAAAAAGAGGTACATGTATATAGGATAACCACTCATCCTGACTGGGTGCAAATTGTTTGGGATAAGTAGATACACACATGCACCACGCAAATAAATTTGAATGCATTTTTTATCCATAACAATCACCCAAGTTTAACATAGCTTTATATGTGGCACATGTAAGTTATAAATAAAGCAATTACATGCCTATAGAAATATCTGCTGGGATCTTCCAACTGATATGAATATATGTCAATAAAGCCTCAGTTTGAAAATACAGGTGACCTGAAGCAACATTCCAACATGTTCTAGACCGACAAAAGGTAGGAAACTTCGGTACAGGTTACAGCTGATTTAACATAATCTAGCTGGGGTAATGAATCAGAAATGCTCCAGTTCTTTTGGCCAATCAGCAGTCTTCCATTTTTATGGTACCCATGTGTAGCTCTCAAGAATGGTGGTTTATCAAAATGGATCATTTAGTATGAAAGTCATTGGAAACTGACATGGCTTGGTTGCTTCTTTCGAATGCAGGTTACAGTTGCTGACATGTTTCTTGTGAAAAGTAATTACTACATATTAACATAAATATCTGCTGGCATCTTAACATTAGTATGACAGTTTATTAATAAAGCTGCAGTCTTGAAAATACTGGTGATCTGGGACAAGCATAACAATGCCACACCAGACAAAAATCATTAAAGTTTGACACTCTATGTCTCATAACTTCTCCCATATCTAAATTATAAAGGTATATGTTGGCATATTGAAAAGGAAAATTATGACACCTAGACTGCTTAAAAGGTTTCACTATAAACATGAACACCACTAAGAAATCAAGGGTTATTGGTGTAATTGCAATTGAGTGATAAGCCCTTGTCTTTTTTTGTTTATCTATGGAGCCATATATTAGACTGTGTTCTTTTGGTAAGAGCATAAGAGGAAGTGTACTTTGTTGAGTATAATAAAGATGGGCAACTAACTCTTGCAATTCACTCATCAGGATGAGTGCTTGGATTTTCATCTCTAACCTGGAATCAACAGGGGGTGACATAATGATTTTTCCATTGGGCAGCTTACATGGAACTGACTAATTACAGAAAGCCATCTGGCTGTCCAAATCAAGTAATAAATAACTTCAGTACATGTTTACAGTACATAATGACCCCATGGATATGCTGCTGTCAGTACTAACTGGCCCTCCTCAAAACCCACAAGCAATGGGCTTGAGGGCCAACAACTAAATTCATCATTGCAACTAATATGAGTTTATAACTGACTGCCGTGAACTTGGACAGTCAACATCGGAAAATGCATATACAAATATTAATGCCAAAATGGGATAGACATGGGTAGCAGTATTTATGTCACCAAACTTATTGCTATTTCTCAAGTTTAAAGTTGTGCATGGTTCACATCTCTTAAGCAGTTTAAACTCTCATCATGAAATGTGGCATGCAAGTATATTATGACTAATGATGCTCCTTCTTGAGAGTGGTTCTAGAAAGTTTGAGATAAAAGATCACTCATCTGATGTCCAACTGTTGCTGTTACTGCAACAATACACATGGCAGCAAGACAAAAAATAATGAAAACAATATGCTTTATCAGTTTTAAAGACAGTATTGAAAATCCATTCCGACTATAAAACTATTTGTGGACAATGTTAAAACTACAAGTCCACTTATATATACCTAAATCACATTTTGGGGGTGGGGATAATGTATGAAGTGTAAGATATGGGTGTTGGATTTGGAATAAATACCAATTTAATGTCAACAAGAATAGGTGTAATGGCACAATAGCCAACTAAATATATCAAGTATGTACTAAATATATCAAGTATGTACTAAATATATCAAGTACGTACTAAATATATCAAGTAGTAAAATTCTACTGAAGACACATTGCTTCCAAAATGAAAGACTTTATATCCATTTTGGCATTTCTGTGCCACTTAACACCATGTCTCAACCTTCGATTCATTTGAAGAAAACAAGTTTGTTCATTATTTTCTTGATGATGATTATTCCTATTTAATTTATATTATTTGCGATAATGAAATATTTCATAAGAAAACTATAAATATAGAGGGAAAATATGTCTCTCATATAACTGTGAGTGATTCATCCACTGCAAAAAGTTTGAAGTTTGTAGTTGTTTGCATGTTGCATCATTTGTCTTGGGACAGCAACAACTCAAAAGAAATTAACACAAAATGAACGTTGCCAGATTTACAATTTTTCTCTCATCAGAAAGATTGTTCCATATGTTTGTGCCCAAAAGTTGTAACACATAGTTATACGGAGTGAAAAATCACCCCCATGATTTGTATATAACAAACATAATACACATAAAGGCATATTTAATATTTTAAATTCTTTTATCAAAATGAATAGAAATTATTGAATTGTAATCTTAAATACCCAAGAATTGAAAACTGAAAATTCAAGAAATATTTTTATGCTGATTATCTAGTGCCAAAAAGTGAAAGTGTTATCATTCATGCATTGTATTCTAAATACAAGCAATATGTTAAACATGTATAAATGAATATTAAATGCGCTCTAAAGTAACGGAAGATACGTTTTTTTTCATTTGTCCTTATGTATCCAGACCATACAATGAGAATGCACTCTTTCTACAGCCCCTTTTGTTTCTTTTCTTTTGTATTTTTTCTTTTCTTTTCTTTCTACCTTTTATGTACTTGTATGCAGTTTCGTTATGGAATTCAATATATATATATATATATATATATATATATATATCTTTTTAAAGTTATTTTTAAGTGTGTTTTCCTTTTCTTCTTGATATCATATAAGATAATGTAATACACATTACCAGTAGATATTTGATGTCCCATTCCACATTCCAAATGTGTTGCTCTAGAAAATCAAGAAACAAATTTTGATTGGTGGTACATGAAAGACACCATTATAATTATGCACTTAACCAAGTCTGCAAAATGAATGGTAATGGCATTTAAATGTAGCAGCATGGTTATTCTGTCTTTTATGTGAATTATTTTCATTGTCAAAAGTAAAGTTCAACATTTAATTTTAAATATCACTCTCCAGAGCATCTATTTTTGTAGATTATGAGAATAATATGTAGCGCATTAATTTAATTAAGATCTATTTAGTATTCTACTATGTCATACAATTTGTTTTTAAATATAAGAGTGCCTATAACATTTATTCTTATGGATACTGTAAAGATTTAAATAAGTATGAATATAGCTCAACCGAGTTTACATTTATCTTTGTCATTGGAAGTTCTAATAGGTATTTTGAAAATAAAAAAAAATTAGAATATAAAATAAATGAGAAATCTAATGCTGTGCCCAGTGATTCTTATTTATTAACCATGCAGCACTTCGTCTTTCTGGAAGAATCTTTCCTTACATTTCTCATACTATTTCTTGCCTTACCTATATAATGACCCAAAGATTGATTTCCTTTGTTGATTACCGACAAGGAAAATACTCTACCAATTTTAACAGAAAATTAGACAATTAGGAATTTTAATGATTTTGTCAGCAACTAAAAAAAAGAATAATTTTTTTTTCTATTTATTTAACATTATACATGTATCCTGGGTAGCTGAGTGTCTTTTGGGACAATCTTGGGATCTTTTGACGGACCGACAGTAATGGGCTGATGATCAGCTACTGACGGGGTCCCCAGTGTGATCTAAAGCACTTGCCTTTCCTGATCACTGCCATCTCACCGGTATCTGAGGACGTGGGTTCGAATCTCGGGCTCGGTCTATGTAGGTATGCGAGAAAGCTTGCCAGATAGCTTCCCGTGGGTCGATGGCTCTTCCTCTGCCAGTTATACTGTCCGCCATGTATATCATATTATGTGTAAAAAAGGAGTTATGCACACGAGTCGTGGCACGACATCAGCACCCAATACGGTATGCCACAGATTAAGGTTGGGGTGTGTATCTCAGTGCGCCGTCGACTTAATGGGAAGTGCTAGGTAACGGACAGTCTTCAAGATGCCAGTTCATATTGAAAGAAAAACATCTTTTACGTTTATTGTGTCTTCTTGGTTGTTTTTTTAGTTTCGTTACGCCAAACAGATGGGAAACAATGTAATTCGCCATTTTTTTTCGTTGTTCCGAACCATATTTGAAAGCGAAACTGTGATTGGATCCTTCAAATAGCATATGTAAAAGGTCATGCTGGGTCACAATGGTATGAAAGGTGTACTGTAGTTGTGCTATCAGTGACCGAGTAAGAAGTTAATGCATATTCATGAGGCGTAAGAATCTCTTTGCCAGAGGGGATAAAAGAGCGTAGTGGATTATAGCCCGTAAAATGGTGAGGATGAGAATTCCAGTATTACCTCTTGATTTATAACATATTTTATATGTTGCACTTAACAGACATTCGTCATCTGCAACAATCGAATTTTCT
This sequence comes from Sinohyriopsis cumingii, assembly GCA_028554795.2. NCBI lineage: Eukaryota > Metazoa > Mollusca > Bivalvia > Unionida > Unionidae > Sinohyriopsis > Sinohyriopsis cumingii. The sequence continues at coordinate 47,825,728 of CM068840.1, read as the reverse complement.
GTTTCTAAAAAATAAAATAAAAATAAAACGTGGCGGGGAAATTTGAAGGTACAGTGAGCGTCATGATTGTTGCCAATGTATTGTTGAGTATAAATCTTTAACACAAGTGCTCAACGCGAGCTCACTGTTAAACCAAAAGTAATAACCTGAAGGAACAAAATCGTACCGGGTGACACTGTTTCCTCCGATTACCCCCCTCCCCCCCCCCCCGCCCCCATTGACCCGTTCTGACATAGGACCCTGTCAATCATACTATTACAGTCTATTTCATATTATGATATACAGTATATTTCGTCAGAACGGGTCAATGGGGTCATCTGAGAAAATTGTAACTCTCTTTGATTTTTTTTCTTCCTTCAGGTTCTTGCTTTTCTAACATTAAACTCGCGTCGAAAACGTGTCTTGGGACGTACTCGGTCGTCTTTCATTAAGTTGTTAGTACAGATAAAACACGTAATTTGGGGTGACTACACGTTAACTGTGAGTGACAGACAGTTTGTTGACTGATACATTGTATGAAAGACCACTCTCTCTCTCTCAATAGCCATCCATTTTCATGATTTGTATAACCATATTTATTTTATTTATTTATTTATCATTGCAATTTAAATCTTTGGATGAGAAACTGATTTATTATTATCCATAAACGGTGTCTGAGAGAGAGAGAGAGAGAGAGAGAGAGAGAGAGATTTACAGTCATTGTCAGGGCCTGGTAGTCATCAAATTTAGGATATCCCGTCTGTCTTAAGGGAAGTTTATGTTTTCCAACGAGTTTGAGGACAGACAAGAAGAATATCATCTTTATTCATTTGATTTTCCGTTTTAATCCTTAACAAAAAAATATACTTAAGGTCTCTACGACGCATCAATTCGGGACAAAATCTATACTTAAGGGCACTACGCCGTATTGTAACTAGAGTTATGTATTAATGTGACCCACGGGCGTCCGCATGCATTTTCCCTGGGTGGGGGAGGGGAGTCAAAATCAAGTGGACGATGCAAAGACCGCACAATGGATTTGTAAACAAAAAATCCGGGGGGGGGGGGGGGGGGGGCTCCTCCCCCGCCGACACCCATTATGCGGCCTCTGTGAGAAACTAGCAGGTCTATCAGGTGATACTCCTCGGGCCAAAACTGCATTTTAAAACAGATTTTTACTCTCCGCCCAAGCATTATATTTTACAGCTGGTTTTGAAAAGTTTTAAGTAATCCCTGCCATGACTATATATATTTTGTCCTTCTCATGTGTGCAGTATTTGGATACTATTTTTTTTTATAATCATAATACACCTGTCTGAACAATCAGATTATGGTAGTGATTGACTTAAAATTTCAATATAGCAATGTGGAACGTACCATGTGGGTATGTGAGGAAGCTTGCCAGCAGCTTACAGTGGGTCCTTTGGTTCTTACCAGGGTTTTCCCTGTGTCTTCCTCCACTAGTTACACTTGCAGCCACGTATATAGGCTCTCTTGCGTTAGGAATTGGCGTTAAACCCAAAGCAACAACAGATTAGAAATATGTGCATAATAGTCAGCAGAGGACGAACCAAAAAAGTTTTGCAGAGTCCATGCTAGCAAAAATTCATATTTTGCGCAGAGATATATAAGAAACAGTACCTATAAGCTGTGGAAAATTGTACTTAACAGCGATAAACTTTGATAAGAACAGTTTTCCAACTTGTTCATGTTGGCTAATCGAGCTATGCATATGTCCTTTCCGACAGCAAGCTGTAATCTCAGCACATACTAATATCCTCATACAGATAAGGAACAAATTAAGCTCAGGGACAAACAACAGACTAATGCTTATACAACTAGAGGAGAGATCTTTTGAGGATTTTGATTTCAAAAGAACTTTAACAGAGAGGAGCAGGAAGGAAACAGAGATGGATATTTGAGTGTTATATGCATATTTAATTTTGACGGCACAACCACCGTCCTTTCTTACTCCCTCCTTATTTTGGTGACGAGGGTGTAGTTGCCCCCTTTATATAAAATCCTTGCGGAATCTCTGATGACGTGCAGATAATTATAAAGTGTAGAACATATGTTTATGCCTAAATTTTGCATCCAACTTTACAAAATAAAAATGGACACGATTTTAAGTTATCAATTATGCACGGGCATTTGTTTCAAAACTGGAAGTTACGTGATTTATAAGCTTAGAATATTTTATTTTTTTCGGAACATGAACATTTATGTCAAAGATACCCCGAAGAGTACGTGATAATGTTATATATATATATATATATATATATATATATATATATATATATATATATATATATATATAAATGCTTTAATACTTTTTTTATCTTGAAGGACTGACATCTTTCTTGAAAGACTACGGTTGAAATTGTTTTCTAACTTTTCTCTTCATGTGCATAATAGCCTTTTGTTTGCAACTTATGGAAGACTGGATTACATTTTCAACAATTAATTACCGTCGCGTGTGTGTGTGTGTGTGTGTGTGTGTGTGAGAGAGAGAGAGAGAGAGAGAGAGAGAGAGTTGAGTTTGGCCTACGTGGATACTATAAGCTTTCAGTTTAGCTTACCTGGACACTGCAAGCTTTCAGTTTTAACAATGTAATCCAATGACCAATATTGCAAGCTCTCTTTGATCAATTAATCTCTAACGTAAGAAAATTTTCTTCCAAAAATTCAAAGTTCACCATTTACTGCTATTAATAACGCTCGTGGAAACACCATTGGTAAGTACGGGACACACTTATGATTTAGGTCGAGTGGAATTTCCAATTACGATATACAAACAATTGAGCGTGCATATACTGCAAACTATTTAATTGCAAAAGTCACCATCAATAAAAACAAACAATTCATTCAAAAAGAAGAATACTCTTGCATCCAAACCTCAAAAGTAATACATATCCACCTTATATACGCTGTGTTAGGTAGCAAGACTAGTTTCGTAAATTCCGTGTCGAATTTTCGGAACTAAAGGCTGTAATGTGACTTAGTCAGCTATTATTGTTTAATAATTAAAGATATGAATATGTTTATGATTTATGTGTTTGGAGGTTGTGTTGTTTTTGAAATTAATATAAGGCGCATACCCCACCCCACCCCCTCTCCCGCCCTTGCATAGTTACTTCGCTACAAGCATGCAGTCAAATACCAAACTTTGGCTACAAAGAAGAGCTAGCCACCCATAGCAGTAGACTAGTGGGTTGATGGCAAGTAGTCAATCTCAAAAACGGATTGGATGGCAACCACTTTGAATTTCATCATGCTCTTTAGTACACAATGCTTTTAAGAATCAGAAGTTACCTTCTGACGTGAAACATGTAGGTATAAATTAAGAGTTGGGGGTGCATACACTTCTTTTTCTATGTACTGCCATTCACAATATCTTGTTTCAGGTTAGACCCTCAGTCCTCGATTCATTGACGGATACTCCTAATTTTCTTTGTAACGAGCCCCTGTGGGTGGATGTGGCATAAAACTGTCACTTGTACCTCACAGGTTCGTAACGTTGTTTACAATTTACCTTTCAGTATGCGTGGACATTTCTCAATATCCGGTTTTATCACAGGGAAACGGTCAGCGTCGTGAATTGATCCGTATTTACTATGATAGGTAAATTGCAAGCAACGGTATGAGCTACAATGTTGCACCCATAAGAAGATTTGAAATTTTGTTGAGCCTTGTCAGCCACATTTGTTATTATTTTCAATTGCATTGTTTGTATGTAAATTTTATATATTAGGCTCAGTATACCACCTTACATTTTCAACGTACTGCTCTCTGCTGTAAAAACTTTGTTGAGGGGTTGGTAACTGTGTATGGTACCTCTTTGTTCGAACTATTTCCATCAGGACAAAATAACATATTTTGGGCATAACTTACTAGATATGAGAAAATAATGTGTGTGTGTGTGATTTGGACTTTTAATGTAGCTTGAATGATTGTCCAGTCATATTGCTACAATGTCTCTAGTGTGGCAGTTTAAAGTGATGTCTAACACTAGGGCATCATGCTGCAGACATGTAGCAAGATATCCCACCCAGTCACATTATCCTGACACCAGGCTGACCAGTCCTAACACTAACCTCTTAATGCGAAGCACCTCCAAAGCATATGTCTTTATTGACCCAGACACTTCCCTAAACAGTGGGGAGAAAGCATTATGTTCTTATTACGAAAACAAGCTCTTCAGATAACCATTACAGGATTGTATCTCTCATTGCTATCATGAATAAAATTGCTACTAGAATTTGTACAATTTTATGAATTGGTGCAAAGCGAAAAATAAAGCTGAAGTAGCTCTGTGGGATTCTGCAGAGGCCACTGAGTCAAAAAGGAGACTGTTTTTACTATTTTTGTGGACTTTTCAAGGCTTGTGACCCTTGACTATTGATCATGTAATAATATCACTGACTTCATTGATCAATAAAGATATCAGTGGAAAGTTGTTTAAAGTTCTAGACTTGATGTACAAGAATCAGTTTTCATTTGAGCAGATGAAAGGGCAACATGAAGAATTCTTGACATGTGATATTGGCACCAGAGAGTGCTGCATATTAAGGCACCTCTGTTCAATGACTTTATAGACTGATTCAGTGTTAGACCTCCAGCAAAAGTGCCTAAATGTTATTTTTGCTGCACAAGAAATGTCAGACATTATTGCAGTGTTGTGTACTGATAATGTTGCAGACTGCTGATACAGTTGGTTCTTTACAAAGGCAGGTTATAAATTTGGAGACAATTTGTGAAAATTGTAGAATGTGTGCTAATTTAAATAAAACATTGTAATCAGAATTGGTAGATTGTTGCATTGTAAAATAAATGGTATTACTCTCTAAGGGTAAATAAATCCAAACTGTATCTGGGTGTAAATGCATGGGATTATATTTCACTCCTAAGCTTAGGCAGAAGCAAATAAAGAAGTTGAAATATAGGCAAACATGTTTCAACATACATTGAGTATTCTTCAAAATAAGTTTGGCAGATTTTCTGGATTTCGAAGGTTAAAGACATTATTTTAAAATGGGTTTGGTAATCTCTAGTATGCACATTATGTAGGAGATGAAAAAATATTTGTATTTATTTTCAGGCGTAAGGACACATTCAGTTTTGCTAAAACACTCAGTGTTTAGATTTTTAATAAACTGGCAGCCTGATGTTAAAATCCCATTTGAGTCCATAAACTTTAGTCCCAGGGACTCCCTTTTCCTTCCAGTTCATACCACTACACTGTGTATGTCTTAGTTTTGGAAACTCTTAAATCTAGATTTAGATGATTTAGTTCATTGTTTCAGGGGTCCCCAACTGGCCGAGTGGTCTAAAGCACTCACCATTATGGATTACTGCCATCTCACCTCTGCCTTCATGGGTTCGAGTCTCGGGGTTTGGCCAGTGTGGGTATGTGAGAAAGCTTGCCAGTAGCTTTTCGTGAGTTGGTGGTTCTTTCCGGGGTTTTTCCAGATTCTTCCTTCACCATTTATACTGGCCGACATTTATCCTGTGCTGAAAAATGGTGTTAAACCCTACAAGAATCATTGTTTTCATTGCTGTTATTCGTTTCAATTATGTCGCTATATGCATAGCCCATTCTTATCATGCTACAACCAGGTGAACAGGTGATGTTTACATTTTTATGTTTCGTGTTTTTAGCTGTTAAATTGGTGGGGATTAAAAAAAAATGACAGTTTTAAGCCCCTAAAAGTTGGGGCAAGAAACCATATATTTTTAATGATTTGACAAATTAGAAGCCAACGTTTTTCCCAGGGTCTGTGTGCATGAGAGAGAGAGAAAGAGGGAATATCATTATCTTGAGAGACCATTATGTTGGCAGAAGGGATGGTATTGCAAGACAGGTTCTACGTTGCTTTGATTTTGTTAGGTACAAGTTTCTTGGATTATATAGTTGCTATAAACTTTGAATTTAAATATACACTGAGCCTAAGCTTCTGTATTAATGGTAGATTTCTTTCCTTGATTTACAAATATAGGTATCAACAAGAATGTCATTATTTTGTACAAGATGATAAAAACTTGATGCCAAATTCAAGATTCAAGATATTCAAATTTCATGAATTTGAAATATGTATGTACATTTTTTTCTTGCAGAAAATAGCAGAAGGAAGAAAGGGGCATTATTACAGAACATTGTCATGATGTAATAGATATCACCAAAGAAACCAGATACTTGTCTTTGGGAACCTGTTTGAATGCGAAGTGCAGTCACTTAAAATGGGAAGTGCATTGACCTAAATAAATTTTCTGCCGTGCATGAGGGATTGTTTCATACAGGTTGGAACACATGTCCAACATCATATGAACCAATATGTTTGTCAACAAGGACGATACTGTTTTATTTGTCTATCCCAGTGCAAGTTGAATGCAAGAAACCATTCCCAGAGAGTTTCATTTATGATGGTGACTGTGCAGTGTTGGTTTTAGATTTCAAGATGTGTGATGTTTGGTCAAGCTGACTGCAGGAAACTCACAGCTGATGTATTTGACATCAATCAGATATTAAGGGCTGAGTGTAAGTAACTGTGAAATACTTGTGTCTCTTCGATATGACTTTGGACCTAATTATGTATAGTGTGAATTAATGACGAAAAACAAGTTTTGACATGTGAAAGCTAATGATGTAAATTGTTATGTAAGCATGTAGGTAAAGTTGGAGTTTCAAACATTCGTAGTACCTAGTGAATTAATTTGTGATATTCAGTAAGTTTTAATTTCATTATAGACATTTTGGTTGGTATGTTGTATGCATTGTACAATAATGATGTTTCATCATTGTTTCTAGATTGTGAAAATCTCCCCATGATTGAACATTTAGTGCAAAAGTTGTTTGAATCTTTGTGGGCAAAATCATGCAAACAGTAAAGATTAGGTTCACATTTTCATGAATCGTGAACACTTTATTTCCCCAGAATTTTTAAATGATCCATTTTGCTCATGTAAAGTATTGCCATTGTGGTCCACCATTTCACTTGGATGAAGACCAATGGTAGCCAATGAATGCCAATTTTGGTGGACCTACCAGTTTAGTTTCCTTAGCAAAGTGAGCAGTGGTTTCATTAAAAGAATTGCAGCCTTAGTTAAACTCACTTCACTATTCCTCCAGCACCATCACCACCAATGTACTTTGAACACATACTCATTAAATGATAATATGCCAGGATACATAAGTAGGTATTAAATCTGCCTCTGCAATACAAAAAGTGGTGCTTCAGGACTGGAGAATTTCTGCTTCATAAGGTGCTTAAGGTGACTGAAGCAAACATAGGGCCCATATTATTTGTTTAAACCACCTTGTCAGAGGAGAAAAATGAAAACACCCCTTGACTGTCAGAAATTAACAGTATTAAAGTGTGGTCAGGGCAGTGTTGTTTCAGTATAAAAGCTATTAGTTGTACAAGGAATTAACCTGAATACCTTAATTATAATCTTACAAGCATTTTTTCTGTAAAAAATCATTGGTATGTTTTTGTTTGTCTTTAATATATAATAAAAACATTATAATTTTATGTAATCTGTCTTAGTCTCTTCACCATTCACTCAAAAACTGTCCAGTGTGACCTGAAAAAATTGTGTTATTATTTCTGTCTTGCCAAAATCATTTTCTCTTTACATATTTGCTTGAATCTGACATATCAAGCTATTCTTAACACACATTTTGCCCAGATTTTATATTAGTTAAACATAATAAACAAAGGGAGCTAACCCAATGTCAGAGTTGTGTCACTTCATACTCCTTCCAATTATGAATTACTTAAAGCTTTACAATTTGATACAAGGTGTTTTAATTGAATTATTTGTTTCTCGGTTATTCTGTTTCTCACATTTACAGTGCATGCTTTCTTTATTTTCATAATGTAATAAAAGTTAATTTAATGCCATGCCTTCATATTTGTATCTACACTTGCTGCAGTTCTTAAATCCACAGAGTTTATGATCTTTACAGAAAAAAGTTATATTGGCATATTAAATATATGCCACCAGTTAAACACTGCTGAATAGCAGCAGTTTGATGGCATTGTATGATTAGGTTAGATAAAGCACATCTACAACTTTATTTGGGGTCCAAACTTTAGAAAGGTACAGAATCATTCAGATATATATTTCAGAAGAAAAGGAGTAGCACAAGATCTACTGTGTCTTGCACCAGCCTAATATATCTATCTTAGAAAGTCAAAATGTTTCCCTTATTTCCACAATAAATATGTACAGTCCCATTCATTTATGAATAATACTGCATGCTGATGGAACATCATGAATGTTGAGTTAAAAATCAGCAAACAAATTCGATATTTTTAAATTAATGCCTGCATTATCACTAGTCTTTTAAGTATCAAGCTGACATATGGGAACAGCGAAAGAAAATCCTTCTAAAAGTTTTCTTTGTTTTTTTTTCTTGCAGACCTCAAGGTCATGGATAGCACACTTGCTACAGTGGTATCTCTAGCTGCAAGAGCATGATGGATTTCATCAGGAGTCAGCTGTACCGGTTGATATGTATCAGCTTTATCCACTTCTTTGATACTTAGGTATGATGACTATCCCTTTATTTAGTTGTGTTCATGAATCCAGGAAATAAGTGCCAATCAGTGTTTCATGTTTACTGTTTACATACTTCAGCATGCACAATATGCACAATTACTTTTGGCATGTCGTATGGGGCCACGTGTAGCCAAGTGGTCTAAGGTACTTGCCTTTATGTAAAACTCACATCTCGCCTCTGTATATGTGGGTTTAGGTCTTCGCCTGACTTAGCTTTGGTATGTAAGAAAGTTTGCCACTAGCTTCACATTGGTAGCTAATAATCTTCCCAGGGTCTTCCAGGGCTTGTCCTTAACCAAATATAATGGTCTCTGTATATAGTCTATAAGGTGCTGCAAAGTGTCATTGAAGACCACACTGACATGTTTTATTTACTACAATTTTGAGATTGCTCAAAAAAAATGTTGTTAATTGTCTTTCACTGTGTAATTAATAGCACCAGGCATTTATGGGTTTATGAACTGAAATTTGATGAAGCTGACATTTGAGAAATTTAAAGATGAATTGTGACATTGTCTGATTGCCGTTGGGCTATATGATAATTTTGGATCTTTGGCTTGTGAAGTAAATTATAGCAAATAAACCATTTATAAATTGTAACTCCCATAGTTGTTCTAATATAATAAATGCCTCCCCCTTTTTTTCCATGAAAAAGGAAATTCATACCTCATCAAGACTTACAGATCCATATATATCTATTATGGTATTTACAAATAAATGAAATCATTTAAAGCTAGTGGAAAGTTACAGCATTTGATCAGGTGTTAAATATAATTGGTACGTTACTGGCTTGTTGCTGAGGTCTATTTTTGAGTTTTAGGACAACAAGTACTAATACTAATAGTACTCTAATAAAGGACATTACCCCTTTGGAAATTGCACTGCCCCGGGGTGTCTATTAGAATAACTATGGTTTTTGTGATCGTGTTCTATTCCAAGTTGCCGAAAGTTTCTGTGCCTTTTTTCCACCTGTCATTCTTGAATGTAAATTCTGAAGGCCTCACTGGATATTTTTTGTCTTTTGCCACTACCTTAATTTTTAAGGTAGAGGGCATAATTCTTGTGTTTATCAATTCACATAGAAAATAAATTGGTTTACATGTTTCTTTGAGTTCAATAACTTTTAATTTCTTCAAAAATTCATGATTATAGATTTGACGAAAATTAGCTTGTAGGAATATGTCGTGACAGCATCTGAGATCAGTTCTTTGATCTTCCATACAATGAAATCAGGCACAGTATCAAAAGCATAACACAAAATGTTGTAAACATGTTAACTGAAACATACAAGAATATTATTTTTAACTTGGTATGTTTGCATTTCTCATGAATATCTGAGATGGTTTTGATACCTGGCAGTGAAAATGATTACAAGCACAGTAGACACAGACTTATTGGGATTTCTATTATTTTCTTATTAGTCAGTATAGTGTCAGTCCCTTTTAGTGACCCTTAATTTTCCGTGTTTACATTTTGCAGAGTCAGTAGCCAATGAAAAATTAGATTTTATGCTTGTCATCAAGTGCAGTAAAATGTAGATTATCCGGAGTTATGTTTATTTATTACTGAAAGTTACTGTGCCCTATCCCCATTATCAATTATATATATATATATATATACATATACATACATGAATATACATATTGTAATGCCAGCTGCCTGACTCTTTGGAATTCTTTAATACTGTTTTGGTGAGTGAGCGAATGCATTGTTATTGGGGTTTCAAAGGTGAAGAACCAGGACAAAATCACATGGGGTTTGACTCAGTTCGATTGTACTCAAGTAACCAGAATGATAACTATGACAGGGACAGTTTATGTTCAGCAAGAAAAATATTTTATTAATTAATAAAGTTCATGTTTAATAGTTGTACAGAAATAGAGAATGCATTACACTTTACAGTATTAGGTTGTTCCTTGTCATGGATATAATAATAATGGATGAAAAATACACATTACTGTACTTTGAATATAAATTTCAATGAAGAATGTTCATGCATGTGTCATCTTTACAAATCTTATAAATGGTGTGGATATTCAAATTTTACTATATACCTGGGTGTAAGGTTCACAGCTTTGATGGACCCTCAACCTAATTTGGTTGTGCAACAGCCTGCATGGTTGCTAATCAATGTTAAAAGTAAAATGTACAAGTACATGTGTAATAAAGAAAATACAAATCACTCTTTTTACAAGTTACTTGTAACTTTGCCATCAAATTCTTCCTTATATTACATAATATTGTTATTATATCATGGTCAGAATTAAGGTGGTGAACCCTAAAACAGTGCTGTCTTTGCCAGATCGATGAATTTCTTAGAGAGTTTGTAATATTGACATTATGGGTACTTCCGCTATGCTGCTTCTTTCATTCATATTTAGTCTTTCTTTTAACCTAGGTTGTTTACCACCATATAGACAAACGATTAAATTAATGATGTAATGCTCCCCTGCCCCCATTGTAATTCACCCTGTGAGTATTATAGTCCTAAGCAATGGTCAAAGAATATGGGGATTCTGTTAAATTTGTGCATTGCCATTCAGCTGAATTCAGTGTAAGTAAAATATTTAAAGTGATCGATTGAATCAAGTGCACTCGCATGACAGCTAACTAATGGTGTATGTGTTCTCACAGAAGGATCAAATGTTGCCCATAAAGATCAAATGAATAATTAAATAGGACAACTCTGGAAAGGAATAGTTAAAGAAAGACACAGGGAGTATGAACATATTTAAATCTTTGGGTTGTTATAAAGAATTACACAAGATAATTACTCGCTAAGTTAGCAGTGCAGGGCGTGTTCTACAAATAGTAACTGTACATGACAGTTCAAATTGTTGTGGTGAAACCGATAATTCCACCATATAATGAGATCAATATGCTCTTACATGAATAAAAAATTTAATAGAAGAATATAAGATGGTGGGTTTGTTATGGTCTGAATTAAAAGTAACAAAGCATTATGCTTAAAATGTACATTCACACTGTAAATATGAGGAATGTAGTTCTTTTGCAGTTCAAGATAACAAAGTATATACTATAAAAATTAAAATGTGGTGAGTAGATTTGATCCTGTGTCTTTTGCGGGACAGGTCAACATGTTTCTTCTAGAACACAGTGATTTTATATTAAATGACAATCTTTCTTTATTTTTACTCTGGCAGTCTATTAGTCACAAAAATTTAGAATATTAAAGAAAATTTGTATTGTCCAATGTCATTCTCTTGGGGAATACCACAAATTCTTCTACTGGCCTATATTTGTTTGCACCCCATATCATAAATATTCCGACTTAAAATGATGACAGACATCGCAAAATTTAGTACATGCCAATCTACAAAATATATACTATGGAGTGGGTAGATGTATTTATCACAAACTACCACAAACCACCTTTAAAGGGCATTATAGTACTAGTTTATCTGTGAACATGTTTTAATTTAACAAAATGTGAAACTTAAATAATGCTTGAAGAAGTTTTTAAATTTTCCACCTAGTCTGATTTGCAGCTGTAAAGCATTGTTACAATATGTGCATTTCCTTTTTTCATAATCCTTACAATATCCATTACCTTTATGATAAAATTATTACCATCAAACTTCTGGTTCTGTTCGAACATCATTTTAAAACAAATTTGACATAATTTATTTGCCACTAAATAGCACAATATTATATTTCAGTCACTCAGATACTCCTATAATTCATATACAACAATAGATAATTGAAATAAGCAACTTTATTTGAATATATTTGAGGGTTTTTTAATGTATTGGAGTTTATATTATTGACTAGCTACATTGTTGTAGCCTCGACTTCCATGAAGCTGGGGTACTAATATTAATACTTTTTGGTAACAGGATGTGCATATCTTTTTTCGTAATTAATATTACTACCTTTATTCAACAAAAATTTTGTTTGTGTTGATGATTTCTATCTAAATTATTTCATCCTTGTCATTGAACATGGAGTTATCTGTCTTCAGATCGCCTACGTGTGGGACCTGAATGTTCATTCACATCTTCCCCCCTTCATGACTTGGCTTTGATCCTCATCCTCTCCATTGCTAATGTATATTCATGTTCCCTATCTCTTTCCTTTGTGTGCAGTCTTGCCAACTCAAGCTCATTTTATTCATAGTCCTCTGAAACAGTTCTCAGGACCTTTTTCCTATTTGACGACAAGTGTCATTTGTCACCATTATTATAATGAAGAGAATGAGTAGTGTTTAAAGAGGATCAATATTTTTTGATTGATCCAAACAATGAGAAAATGTGACTTCATCAAAAGCATACATGTATCAGCTAAATGAATAATTTCCTGATCAGTATCCTTCTCCAGAGGTTTCTCTGCCATTGCTCTGATAACTGTACAAGTTGGGTATAAATCAAGGATTTTCAATAAGTTCAACTTTCAGATCCAAACAAGCTGGTCAGTTACAAGTGGATTAACCGCAACCTTATCTCCAGCTAGGTCATTGCCTAGTTATAAATGAAAACCCTCAATGGGTAAAGACGACACTGTTCCCACTGTCAGGGGTCCGGTGACTATGCCTGATGACAAATATACACAATGGGGAGGAACATTAACAAAACCACAATCTGCTCCTTGAAAAAGACCACTTTCATTAGAAGAAGACTTCTCAGAAAAAGGCAAAGTACCTGATAATAAAAGATTCAGAGAAGCCCACGTGTCCTACAACATTTTAATAGGGATAGGATTGGCAGAATCACCCATGAGTGATATACAACCTTTCGACATGAATGTTTCATAAATTGCCATGATAAAATCAAATTGGGGTTTGTTTGGCCCAGATAATATATCCCTTTCAGTATATCACAGTGACCTTGACCTCTTTGAAATAATAGCAAGTGGAATAGGTCTGTCTTAATTCTGTTGCTTATTTTTTAATTTTTAGCAATCAGAAATAACATGCTCTTTCTTCTTGCAATAGGTACACGTTGGAAGAGATAAGGACTTCTGATGCGTCTTATCTGAAACTTGATTCCTAAAAGTTGTGCCAGTTTGAAATTTGTAAATCCTCGTATTAGACTGAAATAGTTTTTTTTTTTTTAAAACCAGACAACTGCTGAATCGAAGACTTGCTAACAAAAGAAACTTTACGATCTAACAAATACTCGTCAGCTGTACAGGCAACATTTTTTTAAGTTTTGACCTTTTACTCATCAATTAAGTCCGCTATGGACACAATTCTTGAACTCTCCCACTAATATGAGTTGTCTCTGATTTTTGACCAACATTCTTAGCTTAGTATCAAATAACCGCTCTTTTTCTCTTAAAAATTCGACCTGGGTTTGTCCATTTTCTTTTTTTATAGTTCCTAACGTTTTGTTGATAAGCATCAGGTACCAATTCATAACCCTTCAAGATACATTCCTTGAACAGATCATAATTGGCACTTTGATGTCCTTACAGGGAAGTGTAGATGTCACGATCTTTGTCAAAAAGTGTACATTGTAATAACAGAGTCCATTGCTCTCTTGGCCATTTCAGCATTGTTTAAAAAGGGATTAAAATACTTATCTACATCTTTTTTCCTTAAAAGGGGTACTAACCTAATATTCTATGTAGTATTATAACCTGAACTTGTGTGTACAGTGGGGATATGCTTTTCACTATCAAGCTCTAATTATTTTGATCTAAATTGAAAGTTCCTTTCTTCCTTTTCAATTTTTCTCTGCATCTTTATTTCTCTCTCTCTCTCTCTCTCTCTCTCTCTCTCTCTCTCTCATCGCATATGTCTTTCTTCTTTCTGCAACTGAAATCGACCATTTTCACAATACCTGAAAGTAATGCTCTCAGGTTATCCTGTAAAATCATGAAATTCCAAAATGAGTTGCACAATGCTGGGAGAACATGAGAAGTATATATATTGCAGCATAGATGATTTAGTGTTTAACCATCAAACAACTAAAAGAAAATTTAAATCTGATTATCGGTAGTGTCAACGGACAGACTGCCATGCTAATATCGCTTACCTACACCCTAATTTGCAGGAAAAGTATGCCTTGCAGTAACAAAATTAGAATGTTATTTTCATTAAAATAATAAAACAACATAATGTTACTTTATATCAAAATACCAAAACTACAGAATAATGTTATTATAATTAAAATACCAAAAACTGTAGAACAGTGTTATTTTAAACTGCAGTACCAAAACTATAGAATTTTTTTTGTTGAATTAAGATACCAAAACTACAGGATAATATTAGTTTAAACTACAATACCAAAAACATAACAAAGTTTTTATTATATTATAATAAAAAAGACTATAGAAAAATGTTATTTTAATTTAAAATACCAATACTAAATTAAAATTGTTTAGACAATTGTCAGACTTAGATCCATCATACAGGATTCTGAAAACATATATGTAGGCGTTTTCAGAATTTGAAACTTGCATTAGTCCATTGGTCAGAGATTAGTAGATTTCATTAAAGATTAAAATTGATATTAGTCTAATTGGAATAAGAGAATTATTTAAAGTTTAAGTTTAACAGAAATGGTCAGGTGGGGATGGGGCTGCTACCTTCTGAATCTGCAAGGATAATGATTGTTTTTCCACTGATTTTAGTTTCAGTTTATATAAACTGCGTACCACTGAGCAAGCTTTGATAGCTAAACTGTATATACCTCTAAGCATAATTTGACAAATATAATTAAAACATAAAAATAACTTGTTTAAATTAGTTTGGTGCAGATAAAGATAAAACTACATTCCATGGCAAACATTTAGTATAAAACCAATTTCTATGAGATATTTTTCATTTGCTTTGCTCCGTGTTATTTATTTTTTCATAAACATTGGGGAATAGGTTTATTATTATTATTATTATTATTATTATTATTATTATTATGTTAGTGCAATATATTTTGAAGACTCTTGTTTATCGATAATCTAAGTACATGTACATGATGTCATGATATTATTCAGACTTTCCAACGTCGATTTCAACTTCCTAGTCAATATAGAGAACATTCCCCAGCAGTGATAGCCTCGTTTTGACTTTTAGTGATCAGGAATGGCAACTCTTTCGAAAATATATCGTGAAAGGGATCCATCATTCTCTTTCTTCTTTCTGAAACTTGAGCTTTCTTCACTCTATTTCCATCTTGTAATTTAATTTCATTGCCTTTACTTTAAAGTTAGAGCCAGATGGAGACTCACTAAACAAATCCAAAGCATTCTGATCCAGAACATTCTTTTCCACCAAGTATTGGACTAAAATATTTTTATTTCTTGATTCGTTAAAGAAGTATTTACATCAGAAAGATCAAGCTTTCTGACAAACTGTAGCAATTCACCCTTTTTCAAGGAGTCTAACCAATCCTTGGTACGATTTGAAATAAATTTATCCACTTTAGATGAAATTGTAAAAACTTGCTGGGTTCACTATAGATTTCTAATTCGTGAAATAATGCATGGGACTTAGAAAATTCCAAAATAAAGTGAATTTAAATTTTGAAAACTGAGCTTTTTAAAATATTATAGAGAAATTTATATGCAAAGGACTAGCCTCCAATTCTCTATTTCGACTCTTTTTATGTAAAATTTAGCTAAATAATTTATTCTCCTAGAATAGAAGATGATACAAATAAAAATAACTTACAGTATTGCGAATACAATTCCAAATAATCCTTGAATATCTACCACAATTTCTAATTATTAAAGTTCTAAATAAACTGTTTTTACACTATATACGTAATGTTACATCACTGAATAGTCCACACTCAGAACATACCATGCAGGATAGTGACTGTTACATTATATACGTAATGATATAGTATTATTATGATCATATGATATTAAACAAAGTAACAAAAAAGAGCGAAAAGTAACAAGTTTTGTATAGTCAACAAGTAATTTATTTCCCTAAAATACAAAGTGAATTGTTTTAAAGAACTTGAAGTATTATGCATTCAATCCCAAATGATTCTAGAATTTCTAAGACAAGCCCTGATTAAAGTTCTGAATAAACTATTCCAAAATAAATCCAACGCTGGAACTGCTGATGTGCCTGTGATGGTCTGTGTTGAAGTGATGTGCCAAGTCTTTTGTTGAATCACAATTGTATAATACAAGAATACGTCCTTATTTGATTTTACTTCCAGGTCTTTATTTCCAAGAATGGTATTTTTGAGCACTTTGTATTTCCAGAGAAGAAGCACTTTATGTAAATAATTTGAATAAATAAATTCCAGCCCAAATGAATCATTAGACAACAATAATACAGCCGATTGTGCTCTCATATGGATATGTTTTATATAAACAAGCTTTTATAGTCCTCTGCTTAACTTCAGGACACAACATTTTCTACATATAAACTATTACCTAATGAAATGTTTATTTCTGGAAAGGTTCCAAATTGTAACGAGATAAAAATCATACATATAATTAGAAGGTCTGTTACTAAAATTATATTATAAAATTGGCAAATAACAGGTAGACCTGGCATTTCAGGAGGCATTTTCAATGTTCTGGACTCAGATTGAGATAAATACGTTGTTAACAAAACTAAAATCAATGATTCAAGTAGGGTAGAAAATTAACTTGATTTTTGACAAGGTCAAGTCCAAAATACAATTATCCATTACATATTGAATTTATAAAATAAAACAAAAACTGTGCAAATTAAATATACATAAGATTAAATATTTCATACTCACAACAGAACATCCAGGATAATGACTTACACTGCTAATGATACACTATTTAATGTCACTGTCACGGAATTGTGTACGAGTTATATCAATATGTATATGTGATCAAAAATGTACTCGGGTTTCGTTGCCGCGTACAGCGTAAGCCGAGGGTGGTATATTTTTTCGGCTCTAGTTATTTCGAAATACTGAAACTCAACCAATGCTGCATGTGCAAATTGCCTGCAGCGAAAACCTAAGTACCTCTGTCACAGCTAGTATACATATAGAGCAAATTCTATATAAACGAATTACATTACGACGAGTCTTGTCAGGAAACTTACCTCTTTACTGGAGCAAATCTCCAGCAGCAGGGAGGGCGAACCCTACACACTTTAGAAGGTTCCAAATGTCGAAATAAGCCCTCCACAAAAAAGGATTAACAACACGAAAATAAACAGCTAACTTCTTTTAGGGCCTGAAAAGAGTATCTCTGAGAGCTCTCTCCGAGTTAGTTGTGCTATTTTTCTTTGGAAAACGACCAAGTGTGCGAATACGATTTACAAAAAATGAACCAACTCGTTGTCGTCGCCCTTTCTGCTGCTATGAATTAAAAATTTATGTTATCAATAATGGCCAACATTGGAAAAGCATATACAACTAGATTAGCTCGAGAGTGACTAGAAGCAATCAAAAGATTTCTTCCTGTGAGAGGTTCTGTAAGACAGAAATTACAAGCGCGGAAACAAGCACAAGTTGAATATGCTACAGGTACAGAACAATTATTTAAACCCGTTACAACAGCTACTGAAAAAGCTGCGGCGGTCACTGAAAGAGCTTTACTGGGAGATATTGAGGGCGAGGAAAGAAAAAAAGGTATTCTTCCAATATTAAAACAGACCGCTGAGCAGACTGAAAAAAATAACAGCGAGAACTAAAAAAACAAAAAAGATTTTACGAGATCTTCCAATTGATATAGCTGCAGCTCAACCTCGACCCGTCGACAAAGAAATACGTAATGGTATCAGCGAAATTCGTGCTGAAGTCCGTGATATAATAGATCGCACACCAGAAACAGAAACAGAACAAGCCAGGGGTAGGGTTGATATAAACGATAAATTTACCGAAATAGGTATTAAATCCATAAAGGCGGTTCCAACCATAGATGGTTTAGCTGAGTTTGCCGTGCTAAGTTATAATCAACGAGGTAAGGTTTTAAAATCCCTGTATGCTGATGATGCTATAGGTCGTGAAGCCTGGTACAGGTGGATATTTCGTATATACTCTGATACTGATCAGGCTAGAAACAGTGATACTAGATTTATTGCATTTTCTAACACAATAGATCATTATTTTGATCGAATACAACAACCACAACCTCCCCCTCAGCAACAGAAAAAACAACAACAACCTTCCCCCCGGCAACAGCAAAAACAACCACAGCCTTCTCCCCAGCAACGAAAAAAAAAACAACAAAACGACAAAACAAACAACAACCACAACCTTTTCCCCAGCAACAAGCGAAGGGAGAGTTGTATTATCCAGATGAAGAGGAAGATGAGCCTGACCCTGGCGCTACTGGCACTGTATTTGAAGTGGTCTTATTCCGTGTCCTAACAGTATCTTCAATGATGTGCAACGGCTAGAAGTTCTCATAGGAGGAAAGCGAGCTGGAAATAACTCACCGGAAATAATTAATGAAGCAACTGATATCTGTCGGTGATTATTTCAAGGTGGCATCATGCATATCAATATTTACCGAGAGTTTATTAATGAGCTCGTTGATGACTACCACAGTGACTAGTTGTTAGATAAATACATAAATAAAATGATCGTACAAAATTAAATAAAATGATCGTACACAATTCTCATCGTAGACCAGTTGTGGTTAGGGTGGTAAATTCGCGATTGCCAGTATACAGGATGCCTTATGGGGATGGATTCGGTGATGTTGTTCGGGTATTATTCGCGAGGAAAGCTCCCCAAGCAGTACCGATCGCAAAACAATTATCAATGAAAGCTATTGGCGTTGTTCGTGATAAAGCTACTGGCGCTATTGGTAACGTTGCCAGTAGAGCGTTCTTGGCAATCAAGGACAGACTAGCACGATTAATAGGTAGACTATCACCACCGGTCAAATTGCCAAGCACCGAAGTGATGCCCGCAGATATCAGCAAAGTAATAAATCAAGCTGCAAATCAAAACCTAGCAGCGTTGATGAATCAAGGGGCTGAACAAATAAATACAAGTTTTATATCGGGAAGTGGTCTTCGTTTTAGAAGATAACAAATTATAATAAAATGTTTAAACGTGTATCTGACCCAGCGTTTAACATGGGTGCACCAGTACTCAAGGATGAGTCAGTGCGTGATTATCAGTATTATTCTTATGAAGCAATATCGCCAAATCAACATGGACGAATTGAATTACGAGTTCAGGATACAAGTAGGTATTTCTTGCCCGCTGAAGCATTTATTGAAGTCACAGGTGAACTTGTAACAAACACCCTCCTTAATGTACCATACGGAGCTGATGTCAGAGTTGGATTTGTTAACAATGGGATCATGGCGTTATTTAAAAGTGCCGCCTATATGATTGATGGAAAAGAAATTGAGACAATCCAGGATAATGTTGACATTGCTACAACGATTATAGGCCTAGCAAGATATTCAGATGATTATATTAGATCAGCTGGCCCGACTATGATGTTTGCCAAGGATAATTTTAACAATCCTGATCATATTTATGTGGTCATGGGTAATGTGAGAAACGCAGCTGGTACCGGAGAGACACCTGCAGTAATAGGAACAAATCCAGATTACAATTTAGGTTTTAGTACACGTAAATCAATATTAAAAGGTGTTCGTAGAAGATTTTCGTGCGCAATTCCACTATCCCACATCTTTGGATTTTGCAGAAATGTCAGAAAGGTCATTTTTGGAGCCAAACACACAGTTGTTCTTCATCGAAAAGGTGATGATGATGATGATGCTATCTGGCGAGAAGCCGGCGCTGCTGCTGTTAAAGTAGTATTACCTAAGCTTGCGTTATGGATGCCGGTAATGTCACCATCAATCGCTGAGGAACAGCGTCTACTTTCTTTTATGGATCAAGGCGGTAAATCAATATTGTCGTGGTTAACGGTAACTACCGACAGTAATCAAAATCCTGTCAACAGTTTATTCACTTGGCATATATCATCACAGCAGGGTGTTTGTGCACCGAGACATGTCTTTGTTGCTCTAAAACTGGCTGGATGATTAAACAATCAAGAAGCAAATCCAATGATATTTGACAATCTTAACGTCTCAGAATTATCTTTAAGAATAAACGGGCATCAAGAACCATCTGAGGATATAATGTTGAATTTTGAAAATAATCAAGTAGCACGTGCATATCTCGCTTGATGACATTCATGGGACGCGATCAAAACATAGATACTGGTTTACAAATATCACAACTGGATTTTACAACGCTGTACCCGATTTATTACTTTTCGCTGGAACATCTTGATTTAGTTAAGCAGTCTGTCGTTTATATACACTTCAGAGCTATCGTAAATTCAGCTGATACTTACAGAGCAATCTCGGTCATACTCAGCGACAAATCAATGATAATTGAAGGTGTTGGTGGGCGAATGAGAGTTATTGATGCACCAGTGGAAAACATGTAGACAAATTAGATCAGTCTCATTAATTATAAAAATGACATACAGTCACGTCAATGTCACTGACTCCTGGTCAGGCGAAGATATTACAATCGAAAAACGCGAGCGCATATGGAGCAAAGATAACACTTAAACGAGATCAAATTACTAGCGGCGGTAGAAACAAATTATCGCTGACTAAAACCCAACTAAAACATTTAAATAAAGCAAAGCAAGCAATCACTGGTGTTCAACTTAGTTTTACTCCAAAAGCCATCAGCGACATGATTAAAACCGGTGGTATATTTCCACTCCTCGCAGCAATACTAGCGTTGATAGCTGCTGATACCGCAGTTGTCGCAAAAGCAGCCGCGTTAGGTGCTGTTGGAACAGCTGCTGGAATGGCTTTAAAGAAAGCACCGGATCTGGATACAAAACAAAATGAGCGGGTCTAAGACTCCCAGGAACTCCCCCTCCCCATGGTACGGAGCTGCCTAAGACTTCCAGGACCACCGCCCTCATAGTACCCCAAACGCTGCTGAAAATGCAGAGTGTTTTACCGATGTCAAATTTTGATTTGCTCGATGCCGCTAAATAATTAAATATAAAAAATTTCAGAGGTGTTTTCATGCGAGACGATTTACCGAGACAACCGAGTAATCCAGAAACTGGAATTATTAATCTCGATAACAGCGAACTCTCTGGAATGGGTTGCCTACGCGATCGATCCACGTGAAATTATCTATTTCGATTCCTACGGGTTAGCACCGCCAGTTGAATTTCTAAAATACGTACAAAGTACTCCCACTCCCATTCCAGTTTGGTATTCAACGCTGCCAACACAAACACTAACCGATCCACCAATATGCGGCCGTGAAGTAACTAATGTGCTTGACGCGTTATCAAAATCAACCAAACCGCTTCACAAAGTCGTGCACGAGTATACCGCGGGCCGATTTAAACAATCCCTAAACAATAATGGTTGATATTTACGGAAGATCTCTCATCGAAACAAAGACAAAAAAGCGCGGTGATGTGGATTTACCAAAATATGCGACCAAAGATGAAATCGACAATCTTTTAACGTTATCCGGGATAAACCCAGATGAAATTGTTATTTTTCAGGACCGATATGGCAAGCTAAAAACCAGCAATATCAAATGGAATGACATAGTTCGCAGGGTTCTTGGAGGTGCCCCGGATAACATCCATGTGCTTACTGACAGCGGAAAAATCAGAGACTCAAGTATA
This sequence comes from Sinohyriopsis cumingii, assembly GCA_028554795.2. Classification (NCBI taxonomy): domain Eukaryota; kingdom Metazoa; phylum Mollusca; class Bivalvia; order Unionida; family Unionidae; genus Sinohyriopsis; species Sinohyriopsis cumingii. The sequence goes on along the minus strand of CM068840.1, from coordinate 47,803,630 downwards.
TCGTTTACAACCATCAGAGATGAAATCATACAGAAAGTTGCCAACCGCTTAAAAAAATACCGGTGACACAATGACAGGTGAACTCAACATGAACGTAAACAAAATAGTAGCTGTAACAACTCCAAAATTCGACAACGACACCGCAAACAAATTATATGTCGACAGTGTAGACAGTAAATTATCCACGCTGCGGGCCGAGTATGATGTTCACGTAGGCGCTTTCGCAAGATTTCGCAGAAATTATCAAAAAACCGACGAGGCCATAGATAAATTCTTTGTTACCCCATTGACCGTTGACATAAAACTTTCTGATATCAAAACCAATATTGACACAATCAAATAAACACAGCAAGATATCGTAAGTGGGATTCCTGAGATCGTTAATAAAACCAGTTTGTTTAAAATCCCACCTGGAGTAACTCCCGGGCACATTATCAATATCGTATACACTGTCATCGGGATTTGCAACATGGTCAAAACAAAATAATACTATCAGATATATCGCAACATTCACTGGTGTGTATAGACTGTCTGTGTTCTCCTCTGCAGTGTTTGAGATATTTACAACATATCCCTAGCGACATTCCACTGACATGTTTTCCGGGGTTGTGACTATCATATTAAATAGCGGGACCGAAGAAACATTTATCCTGGAAGCAGCTGATAAGAAATTAACCGCAACATCTTCCTGGTGGTGTTTGGAACTGAAACACCTGAATTGGTTACTGCGTAAGATAATAAATGGCATTGTCAGCATCAACAACAACATTAGATGCGCAACAATATAGATACGATCAAGTACGTGAATGGCAGTCAGAGTTAAAAACCATCATTGACACATACACAACAAAAGTAAAAAAAATACAAGCGACGTGTAATCGTCCTGGATGCTATAGTATTCTGGGTATCCGCGTTAGTTGCATCCACCGGAGTAGTGTTATCAGCGCTGACACCAGTAACAACTGCAATCGCGGTAAAAATATGCGTTTCATCATCAGCGGCAATCGCAGGCGTTTTTAATATAATCACAGAAAAGATATCAACGTGCATGAGCACAAACCTACACGATTATCTCACGCGGCTAAACACAGCCACGTCCGCACTACTCAAAATTATCGTCGCTGATATCATCAAGCCTCGACGATACAATGATATCAGATTTCGAATTAGCGTTAATGGCAAACACATACGCAGACTGCAAGCAGTCTGAGTCTCACCATTTAAAAACAACAAAAATCAATAATGACAAAATTACTTCAACATATAGCCGAAATAATAGGCCCCAAGAGAACTTCAGTGATAAGTGTAAGCTCAATTAAACCTGAATTCAGTATTAATTTTTCAACTGCGATTTCTTTAACAGTGATTGCACTAGCACAATGACGAGTATACCACAGTTGGCCAAATATCAGATCAAAATCATTTGCTGGATTACCAGCAAATTATTCGTTGGTGTTTGCAAATAAAAACCGACCCGATGGTACACCCGACTGGAACATCATTGGGATACCAACCGGGTCTTATCAAATCGAAGAAATCAATGAGGAATTACAACGTCGAATACAAAATATCACCGGGAAGAATCCAAAATATCAATAACTGTTCATGAACCAACGCTGTATTCTGCAATTGAGATAAGCACTCCTGACTACACCGTGGATATATATCAGAGTTCGATTAGAACAGTGTTAGGATGGCCTGAAATCCCACCACCGACACCACCGTCGTTACCAGAAGCCAACAAGTCTGATTATACAACTAGCAATCAATCATACTACGAAGTTGCCCCGTCATACAAACCAGTTTTACTTAGAATAAAAAACGAAATGTTGGGTAGTGAGTTTGGCTTCTCTAGTAAGGATTATATGACGTGGCAGTTTATTACTGAAAGATCTCCCACAGGAGGATATATAGTCCTACCAATTATTCACCTATCTCGATTTATTGAATTCTTTAGAATTATTAATCGAGAACATGAAACACGACTATAGCGACTACGGCACCACTTCAAAGAACGTCTCTTTGATATAACAAGTTCACGCAGCGAGATCATCACTCGAATAGAAATATTAAATCAAGTCGCATCCGACATGGAATATTTTAACCAGGGAGCAATTCAGGCAATAATTGATTCCACTGACAAAATAAATCGCTCTAAACAACAATTTTTAGATGCATATAAGATAACAGAAGCAGATCCACCGAATTTTAAACTTCCTGGGTATAACGCAGACGAACTAAAAGAAATCAGTGATATCATTGATGAGTTCTTCACTGATATACTCGCACAGTACAAAAAGACACTACCACCGGCAACTATTCTCCGACACAACAATGACACCGAAGGGACAGGACGATATGTTTCCCCGGAAATGGTAAATATAACCCCTGTGGTCGCGGTCAATCTTGTGTGTGATGTCATTGACGGCAGGTACAGCACAGACACGACAGTATCAAATCAAGCCCAGCAAGGATTTGCTCTTTACTCGTTCACCCCGAAAGAACCACCTGGATTTCTGATTGTGCAAGAGACGATCAATCCAGTGTATCTGCGGTGTCATAATCCACTGTTATCAAGAATAAATTTCAAACTAACAGACCAATCAGGCCACCTTCTGGATTTGAGGAATGAAATAGTAAATATTAATTTACTTGTGAAATCCTAATGATTTTCGATCCTAAAAATCTACGATTAGATTTTCTCAGGTGGATGTTACATTTTGCACGATTCAGAAAGTAATTACTAGTCAAAATCGTGCACAAACGAAAATAAAAAAATAATGAAATCTGCAAGTGCACAAAAATATTTATTTTTTACTGACAGGCCCTGATTTTATATAATGTACCAACACGTGAAGGTTTTCCTTCACGACAAGCAAGTACTTGAAAACTACATCAAAAAAGTGTTTACACAGTTTCTAGTCGGCCCAGTTGATTTGGTTATTGATGTATACGGTAACGAGGTTTTTTATTGACACAAACACAGCTGGATAAACTAAAGCGAGAACATATTTCTATGGTCACGTGTGGTAGAGATCAGATTCTAAATTACGCGCACTCTTGCATTAAATCTGATCGACTAAAGGAAATATTATCTAACTATTAGATTGATACTAGTCAGATCCTTGATGTAATCAAGGGGTCTAACTATCGATCGTTTCACAATCTGACATAATGTCTTTTAGTTGCCTTACGCGAGTATTACTTATTTGTTTAATTCGTATTCTTGTGATCTAATTTGTGATCTAATTTTTTCAATTGCACGAGACAACGAAACAAATTCAATTATTTGTGCTTCTTCTACCGTAGCTAGCGATTGATACATAGCCGTCTGAATCTTTTTGATAAATCTGTACTGAGCCGACAAAATATACCGCCCTTCGCATTTAGCCTCATGCGGTGTTTCAAAATCAGAAAGGATTTTTTTCAGGGTTTAATTCATCAGATATATTAATTCCGCCATGTTCTAATTTTTTAATAGCAACAATTACCTCATTGATACTTTCGTAATTCATATTATTATATATATACCGATATTATATATTTAAAAGAAAAATATTTTAGACCAAAAATAAACTGTAGCTATGATGAGCGGTTATCATTTTCATTAGCCCTCTGCACTGGCCTAAATGTCTCCACGATGTCCTTTCAGACTTTTGTCTTTTGTCTTGAGACTTTTGTATTACAGAGACCTTTCTTATGGCCTTATTGGCATCCTCATGATCGTTTCTTTTTGGCCGCATTCTTTCTGAATGTTTTGTTTTTGTGGGGGCCCATGTGACTTAGAGCTTATGCATCCACGGCTACTGTTTATTTTGGGGGCGCGTCACAATCATACCTCCAGCGAATTCTCTAAGCGAAAGTGAAAATGTTCGAGTATTCAGAAGGCTGTCTGTGTAATGCATTCATGTACATACCCCCCAAGATCAAATCCCAGGGGCGAAAACCCCCCCCCCACGATTTGACGTTGGAGAGAGATGTACATGAACGACTTCGGTTGCAGCCCCCAATTATAAACCCTATTAATCGGTACTGTCGACAATATGACTGTTACGAGACTCGAACCGCTGCTTGTTGACTCTGCCGGAATGAGAATCAACCCCGCTACTGCTTGCGTCACGGTCCTAATCTACTAGTATATGTTTCAGAAATTATCATATAGGTAACTGTTCACAGACAGTTAACAATTTGCAGCTGAATTTAAGTTATGAACTGGATTTTAATTCTAAACATTAACCGTGAAAAATAACACCTACCTGTACTGACAATTTTTGATTTTATCAAAAGCGGAAGTGTTAACGCGCTGTAATAGACTGTGATGCAGTGTGTATGC